>PVJH01002058.1:71094-181147 GCA_004026705.1 Nesogale talazaci | reverse complement strand
CAAAACTCAGTGAAACTGTCATTGGAGAGTGCAGAGAAATCGCTTGAAAACACTGTGTAAAGAGAGAGCAGGAGCGCTATGAAGAACCACATAAGGTTAAAAGACAACAGTAATGAAAATGCTGCGTTCATGACTGTGTTACTGTGAGACAAAGGAAGATACACGAATGATTCTCCAATATAATGTAACGTGGAACCTCTGTTTGATAAAACAAGATTCCTGCAAGTTCCATACCTGCTTTGGGTAAGGGTTAGGGTTTAGTTTAGGAATGTTAGGGTTAGATTTAAGGTTGTTATCCTTAGGGTTGGCTTAGGGTTAGGGTTAGGATTAGGGCTGTTGTATTAGGGATGTTACTTTTAGGGTTAGTCTTATTAGGGTTAAGTTTAGTGTTAAGGTTAGGGCTAGGGCTAGGGTTGTTAGGGTTAGGGATGTTAGGGTTAGGGTTAAGCTTAGAGTTCGGGTTGTTAGGTTTAGGATCAGGAATGTTGGGGTTAGGGTTACAATTAATATTAGGGTTAGATTTATGGTTACAATTCGCGTTAGGGTTGTTAGGTTTAGGGTTAGAGTTAGGGATAGGATTAGGGTTATTAGGGTTAGGGTAAGGGTTGTCAGGGTTATGGTTAATGTTAGGTATAGCATTATGGTTACGGTTATGGTTAGGGTGGTTAGGGTTAGGGTTAGGATTTGAGTTAGGGTTAGGGTTATTAGGGTAGGGTTAGTGTTATGGTTTTTAGGGTTAGGATTTGGGTTTGGTTTAGGGTTAGGGTTAGGGTTGTTAGGGTTAGGGTTGCTATGGTTATGGTTAGGGTTGTTAGGGTTATGTTATAGTTAGTATTATGGTTACGTTTGTTAGGGTTAGGGTTAGGGTTGTTAGGGTTAGTGTAAGGGTTAGGGTTTTTAGAATTAGGGTTAGGCTTAGATTGTTAGGGTTAGGGTTAGAGTTCCTTGGGTTAGGGTTAGGCTTAGGCTTAGGGTTGTTAGGGTTAGAGATAGAATTAGGTTTCGCGTTCTGCTGTAAGGTTTAGGGTTAGGGTTGTAAGAGTTAGGGTTAGGTTTAGGGTTAGAGTTACAGTGACATTTAGGATTACGGTTGTTAGGTTTAGGTTTAGGGTTAGAGATAGGGCTAGGGGTAGGGTTGTTAGGGCTAGGGTTTGTGTTGTTAGGGTTACGATTAATGTTAGAGATAGGGTTATGATTAGGGTTATGGTTAAGTTTGGTAGGTTTATGGTTAGGGTTGTTAGGGTTAAGGTTAGGATTAGGGTTAGGGTTGTTTGTGTAAGGGTTAGGGTTAGCGTTAACGTTATGGTTGTTAAGGTTACGGTTGTTAGGGCCATGGTTAGTGTTGGGGTTGTTAGGGTTAGGGATGTTAGGGTTAGGCTTAGGATTGTTAGTGTTAGGGTTAGTGTTTGGTTTAGGGTTAGGTTTAGGGTTGTTAGGGTTAGGGTTGGGATGCGTTAGGGTAAGTGCTATTAGGGTTAGGGTTGTTAGGGTTAGGTTTAGAATTAGGGTTTGATTTAGGGTTAGGATTAGGGTTGTTAAGGTTAGGGTTAGCGACAGGCTTAGGGTTTGGGTTGATATGGGTTAAGGGTTAGTGTTGTTATGGTTAGGTGTGTTAAGGTTATTGTTAGGATTGTTATGGTTAGGGTTTGGTAATAGGGTTAGGTTAAGGTTTGTTAGGGTTACAGCTAGGGGTCTTAGGTTTAGGGGAAGGGTTAGGATTTTTAGGGTTACGGTTAGGCTTAGGGTTGTTAGG
The DNA here is from genome assembly GCA_004026705.1 of Nesogale talazaci. Classification (NCBI taxonomy): domain Eukaryota; kingdom Metazoa; phylum Chordata; class Mammalia; order Afrosoricida; family Tenrecidae; genus Nesogale; species Nesogale talazaci. The sequence goes on along the minus strand of PVJH01002058.1, from coordinate 179,394 downwards.
GTTAGGGTTAGGGTTGCTCAAGTTAGGGTTAGGGTTAGGATGAGACTTAGGGTTATTAAGGTTAGGGTTAGGGTTTTTAGGGTTAGGGTTAGGTTTGTTACGGTTAGCATTAGGGTTGTTATGGTTAGGGTTAGGGTTAGGGTTTTTAGGGTTTGGGTTAGGGTTAGGGTTGTTACGGTTTTGATTAGGGTTGTTAGGTTTAGTGTTAGGGTTAGGGATGTTAGGGTTAGGGTTAAGGTTAGGGTTAAGGTTAGGGATGTTAGGGTTAGGGTTAGTTTTGTTAGGTTTAGGGTAAAAGTCAAGGTTAGCTTAAGGGTTAAGGTTGTTAGGGTTAGGCTTAGGTTTAGGGTTAATGTTAGGGTTAGGGTTAGGGTAGTTAGGTTTAGGGTTAGGTTTCTTAGGGTTAGGGTTAGGGTTTAGGTTGTTAGGGTTAAGGTTAGAGTTGTTAGGGTTAGATTTAGTGTTGTTAAGGTTTGGGTTGTTAGGGTTAGGGTTAGGGTTTAGGTTGTTAGGGTTAGGGTTAGAGTTGTTAGGGTTAGGGTTAGGGTTGTCAGGGTTAGGTTTAGTGTTGTTAGGGTTCGGGTTGTTAGTGTTTCAGGTTCGGGTTGTTAGGGTTACAGTTATGGTTACAGTTATGGTTATGGTTATGGTCATGGTTAGGGTTGGGGTTGTTAGGGTGAGTGTTTGGGTTAGGTTTAGGGATAGTGTTATGGTTGTTAGGGTTAGGGTTGTTAGGGTTAGAGTTAGCATATGGCTTAGGGTTACAGTTACGGTTAGGTTTGTTAGGCTTTGGGTTAGGGTTAGGGTTAAGTTTAGTATTATTAGAGTTAGATTTAAAGTAGTTATCGTTAGGGTTGTGCTAGGGTTAGGATTAGGATTAGGGTTTTTGGATTAGGGATGTTACTTTTAGGGTTAGTCTTATTAGGTTTAGCTTTAGTGTTAAACTTAGGGTTAGAGCTAGGGTTGTTAGGGTTAAGGTTGCTAGGGTTAGGGTTAGGGTTGCTGGGATTAGCCTTAGGGTTATTCTTAAGTTTGTTAAGATTAAGGTTGTTATGGCTATAGTTAAGGTGGTTAGGGTTAGGTTAGAGTTAAGGTTATGGTTAGGTTTGTTAGGGTTAGGGTTAGGGTTGTTAGGAATATTGGAAGGGTTAGAGTTTTTTGCCTTAGGGTTAGAGTTAGGGATAGAGTTAGGATTAGGGTTATCAGGGTTAAGGTTAGGGTTGCTTGGGTTAGGGTTAGAGTTGTTATTGTTAGGTTTAGGCTTAGGTTGTTAGGTTTAGGGTTAGGATTTTTATGGTTAGGGTTTGGATTGTTAGGGTTAGGGTTAGGGTTTTTAGGGTTAAGTTTAGGTTTAAGGTTAGGGATGTTAGGGTTAGGGAAATCCTTAGGGTTTGGGTTGTTAGGGTTAGGGCTAGGGTTATAGTTAGGGTTAGGGTTGTTAGGGTTAGAGGTGTTAGGGTTAGGGTTAGGTTAGAGTTAGGGTTATGGTTAGGTTTGTTATGGTTAGGGTTAAGATTAGGGTTAGGGCTTGGTTTAGGGTTTGTTTTAGGGTTGTTAAGGTTAGGGTTAGGGTTAGACTTAGTGTTGTTAGGGTTAGGGTTTAGGGTTAGGGTTACGGTAGTTAGGGTTAGACTTAGTGTTGTTAGGGTTAGGGTTTAGGGTTAGGGTTACGGTAGTTAGGGTTAGGGTTAGAGTTGTTAGGGTTAGAGTTAGAGTTGTTATTGTTAGGGGTTTAGGGTTAGGGATAGGGTTAGTGTTACGGTTAGGGATGTTAGGGTTATGGTTAAGTTTGTTAGGGTTATGGTTAAGGTTAGGGTAAAGGTTAGGGTCTTTAGAGTTAGTGTTAGGTTTAGAGTTAATGTTACGGTTTGGGTTATGATTATGTTTGGAATTGTTAGGTTTAGGGTTAGGGTTGTTAGGATTAGGGTTAGGGTTAGGGTTGTTATGGTTAGAGTTAGGGTTGTTAGATTTAGGGTTTCGGTTATGGTTGCTAGGGTTGGTTTAGTGTTGTTAGGGTTTGAGACATTAGTGTTAGGGTTCGGGTTGTTTGGGTTAGGGTTAGGGTTGGGCTTAGGGTTAGGGTTAAGGTTAGGGTTAGGTTTAGGGTTCTTAGGGCTAGATTTAGGGTTAAGGTTAGGGTTAGGTTTAGGGTTCTTAGGGCTAGGTTTAGGGTAAGGGTTAGGGTTAAGGTTAGGGTTAGGTTTAGGGTTCTTAGGGTTAGGTTTAGGGTGAGGGTTAGGGTTAGGGTTAGGATGATGATTAAGGTTAAGTTCGTTAGGTCTAGGGTTAGGGTTAGGATTAGGATGATGATTAAGGTTAAGTTTGTTAGGTCTAGGGTTAAGCTTTTAGGGTTAGGGTTAGGATTAGGGTAGGGTTGCTATGTTTATGGTTAGGAATTTTAGTTTTAGGGTTAGGATTAGGGTTAGAGTTATGGTTGTTAGGGTTAGGTTTAGGGTTGTTAGGGTTAGGGTTAGGGTTTTTAGGCTTAGTGATTGTCTTACGGTTGTTAGGGTTAGGGTTAGGCTTGTTTGGGTTAGGGTTAGGTTTAGGGTTATTAGTGTTTGTGCTAGAATTAGGGTTAGAGTTAGGGTTAAGGTTAGACTTGTTAAGATTAGGTTTAGGGATGTTAGGGTTAGAGTTAGGGTAACTTCAGGGTTAGAGTTGATAGGGTTAGGGTTAGTGTTATTAGGGTTAGGTTTAGTGTTAAAGTTAGGGTTAGGAAGGTTAGGGTTAGGGTTAGGGTTAGGTTTGGTTTAGGGTTAGTGTTGTTAGGGTTAGGGTTTTTAGGTTTAGGGTTGTATGGGTTAGGTTTGGGATTAGAGTTGTTAGGGTTACGGGTTAGGGTTGGGTTAGGTTTAGGGTTAGGGTTAGTGTTGTTAGGGTTAGGGTTGTTAGGTTTAGGTTTAGTGTTAGAGTTGTTAGGGTTATGGTTAGGGTTATCGTGTTAGGGTTAGTGTGTTAGGGTTAGGATTAAGGTTCGTGTTAGGTTTAAAGTTAGGGTTGTTAGGGTTACAGTTAAGGTTGTTAGGGATAGGGTTAGGTTTGTTAGGGTTAGGGTTAAGGTTAAGCTTGTTAAGGATAGGATTAAGGTTAGAGTTAGGGTTAGGGTTTAGGATGTTAGGGTTCGGGTTACGGTTAGAGTGGTTAGGGTTATGGTTAAGGTTAGTGTTATGCTTAGGGTTAGGGTAGTTAGGGTTAGGATTAGGGTTAGGGTTTGGATTGTTAGCATTAGAGTTAGGTTTAGAGTTGTCAGGGTTAGGGTTAGATTTCTTAGGGTTAGGTTTAGCCGTTGGGGTTAGGGTTAGGATTAGTGTTAGGGTTAGGGTTTGGGTGTTAGTGTTAGGGTTGGGGTTAGGGTTAGGGCTAGTGTTAGGGTTGTTAGGGTTACTGTTGTTAGGGTTAAGGTTAGGGTTTGGGTTATTAGGGTTAGGGTTGTTAGGCTTAGGGTTGTTAGAGATGCAGTTAGGGTTGTTAGGGTTAGGTTAGAGTTGGGTTATAGTTAGGTTTGTTAGGGTTATTACAGTTAGGGCTAGGGTAAGTTTTAGGGTTGTTAGGGTTGTAGTTATGGCTAGGTTTAGGTTTAGGCTTATTGTTTTCAGGTTGAGGGTTAGGTTTGTTAGGATTAGAGTTAGGGTTAGGGTTAGAGTTGTTAGGGTTAGGGTTGTTAGGGTTACGGTTATTGTTAGTGTTACGGATTTTAGGGTTAGTGTTAGGATTGTTAGGCTTAGGGTTAGTGTTGTTAGGGGTGGGTTAGTGTTAGGGTTACTGTTAGTGTTAAGATTAGGGTTGATGGGGTTAGTTTTAGGGTTGTAAGGGATAGTGTTAGGGTTATGGTTACAGTTACGGTTAGGGTTGGGTTAGGGTTAGTGTTGTTAGGGTAGGGTTGTTAGGGTTAGGGTTAGGCTTATGGTTAGAGTTACACTTACAGTTAGGGTTAGAGTTGTTAGGGTTACAGTTAGGGTTAGGGTTAGGGTTGGGTTAGGGTTAGTGTTAGGGTTAGGGTTGTTAGGGTTAGGTTTAGGGTTAGAGTTGTTGGAGTTGTGGTTAGGGTTAGGTTTACGTTTATTGTATGGTTATTAGCGTTAGGGTTAGAGTTTTTAGGGCTAGGGTTCAGATTGTTAGGGTTAGAATTAGGGTTGTTTGGGTTCAGGTTTTTAGTGTTCATGTTGTTAGGGTGAACATTAGGTTTAGGGTTAGGGATAGTGTTACAGTTGTGAGGGTTAGGTTTATGGTTGTTAGCATTAGGATTAGGGTTAGGGTTAGGGTTGTTAGGGGATAGGTTAGTGTTAGGGCTAGTGTTAGGGTTAAGATTAGGGTTGTTAGGGTTAGTTTTAGGGTTGTTAAGGGTAGTGTTAGGGTTAGTGTTAGGGTTAGGGTGGTTAGGGTTAGGGTTGTTAGGGTTATTAACGTTAGGGTTAGTGTTAGGGTTAGGGTTAGGGATAGGGTTAGTGTTGGGTTAGGGTTAGTGTTTTTAGGGTTATGGTTTTTAGGTTTAGGGTTGTTAATGTTAGGGTTTGGGTTAGGGTTGTTAGGTTTAGGGTTAGGTTTAGGGTTGTTAGGTTTAGGCTTAAGGTTAGGGTTGTTAGTATTAGGAAAAAGGTTAGGGTGTTAAGGATAGTGTTGTTAGGGTTAGGGTTGTTAGGGTTTGGGTTAGGGTTAGAGTTATGGTTAGGGTTGTGTGGCAGTCATGTGCTTATGTTAATTTTGTGATTGAAATGTAGGGGTGGAGTCTAGCCTGTTAATCTGGAGATAGCCATTGAGTAGCCAATGAGGCTTCCATGTTGGCATGGCTTTCTCCTGAGACTTCTGGGAAATCTCATGATTTTTCCCTCATGAAGATGAGAAGCTATCTTCCCCAGTTGTTGGGAGTTAGTCTCAGAGACAGTTAATCATGGAAAAGACAAGATGCAGCCTCCGAGAAGTTGGAGGAGCCAGCGGAGAGACCACACAACTTTGCCCTTATGAAGGCAGACCTCTGAGGCTGGAGTGGCATGCTGTTGATTGACCCTGAGCCCTGGAAGTAAGGAGCCATGGGGAGACCCCTGCCAGCGCTGAGATTCTGCATCCACTGACCTGTGACTTCATGAGTCGGAGGAGACTTTATAGACTGATGTCGGGCATATGGGTTAATATCGGACTTAAGGGGCTGAGCCCCGGTGGCGTAGTGGTTGTGCTCGGGACTGTGGCCCACTGGGATGGAGGTTCAATTCCGGCTCCCAGGAGCAAAGGCTGGGCCTCCTACTCCCACTACCTGAGGGCAGTTATATATATATATATATATATATATATATATAGGACTTATGATTTTAAACTGGAGTAGGCTGGGATGCCTTCTCGGTGTCACATTCCTTTTGTATATAAACCCTTTCCTGATATCGATATGCATGTCTATGAAATTTGTTCCTCTAGTTTACCCAGACTTACACAGGTTGTTAGGGTTAGGTTTAGGGATAGGGTTAGGGATAGTGTTAGGGTTGTGACAGTTAGGGATAGGTCTGTTATGGTTAGCATTAATGTTAGTGATAGGGTGATGGTTAGGGCTATTAGGGTTAGGGTATTTAGGATTAGGGTTATGATTAGGGTTAGGGTTAGGGTTGTTAGCATTAGGGTTAGGATTAGCGGTAGGTTTGCTAGCTTTAGGGTTGTCAGGGTTAAGGTCAGGTTTAGTGATGTTAGGGTTAGAGTTGTGAGGGTTAGGGTTGCTAGGGTTATGCTTAAGGTTAGTGTTATGGTTAGGGTTACGGTTGTTAGTGTTAGGGTTAGGGTTAAGGTTGTTGGGGTTAGGGTTAGGTTTGTTAGGGTTAGGGTTAGAGTTAGAGTTAGGTTTAGGGTTAGGGTCATTAGGGTTAGGGTTAGGGCTGTTAGGGTAAGGGTTAGGGTTAGAGTGGTTAGGGTTAGGTTTAGGGTTATTAGGGTTAATGTTAGGGTTAGGGTTAGGATTGGGTTAGGGTTGTTAGGGTTAATGTTAGGGTTAGGGTTAGGATTGGGTTAAAGTTAGTGTTGTTAGGATTAGGGTTGTAAGGGTTAGGGTTGTTAGGGTTATGGTTAGAGTTAGAGTGGTTGGGGTTAGGGTTTGGGTTGTTAGGGTTAGGTTTAGGGTTGTTAGGGTAAGGGTTAGGGATTATAGGGATAGGGTTGTTAGGGTGAGGGATAGGGTTGTTAGGGTGAGGGTTAGGGTTAGAGTTAGGGTTGTTAGGGTTAGGGACAGGGCTAGTGTTAGGGTAGTTAGGTTTAGGGTTGTTAGTGTTAGGGTTGTTTGGGTTAGGGTTGTTAGAGTTAGGGTTAGGGTTAGGGTTATCCTTAGGGTTAGGGTTGTTAAGGTTAGGGTTAGAGTTGTTAGGGTTAGGGTTCAGGTAGGGTTAGGCTTAGGGTTAGGGTTAGGTTTGTTAGGGTTACAGTTAGGGTTGTTATGGTTAGGGATAGGGTTAGGGATAGGGTTAGGGTTGGGGTTAACATTGTTATGGTTATGGTTAGGGTAGTTAGGGTTGTGGTTAGGATTAGGGTTAGACTTTTTAGGGTTAGAGTTAGGGTTGTTAAGTTTAGGGTTGTTAAGTTTAGGGTTGTTAAGGTTAGGGTTAGGGTTATAAGGTTTAAGGTTAGGGTTAGGGTTAGGGTAAGGTTTAGGGTTTGGGTTGTTAGGGTTAGGGTTAGGGTTAGGGTTGGCATTATGTTTAGGGTTAGATTTAGGGTTGCTAGGCTTAGGGTTGTTAGAGTTAGGGTTATGTTTAGGGTTGTTAGGTTTAGGGTTAGGGTTCTGGTTGAAATGGTTAGGGTCAGGGTTAGGGTTAGGGTTAGGGTTAGGTTGTTAGGGTTAGGATTAGGGTTAGGGTGAGGGTTGACAGGGTTAGGGTTTTTGGGGTTAGGGTTGTTAGGTTTAGGGTGAGGGTTAGGGTTGTTAGGGTTAGGGTTAGGGTTATGGTAAAGTTTAGGGTTAGGTTTAGAGTTAGGGTTAGGCTTAGGCTTAGGTTTAAGGTTATGGTTAGTGTTGTTAGGGTAAGGGGTGGGGTTGTTGGGGTTAGGGTTAGGGTTGTTAGGGTTAGGGTTAGGGTTAAGGTTAGAGTTAGGGTTTTGGTTAGGGATAGACTAAGGGTTGTTACTGTAAGGCTTAGGGTTTTTAGTTTTAGGGTTAGTGTTAGGGTTGTTAAGGTTAGGGCTAGAGTTGTTACTTTTAGGTTTAGAGTTAGTGCTAGTGTGAGGGTTGTTAAGGTTAGGGTTTGGGTTAGGGTTAGGTTTAGGGTTAGGGTTAGGGTTAAGTTTAGGGATTGGGTTAAGGTTTTAAGCTTTAGGGTTAAGGTTGGTGTTAGGGTTAGGGTTTTTAGGGTTAGGGTTAAGGTTGTTACGGTTAGGGTTAGAGTTATTAGGGTTAGAGTTAGAATTCTTAGCGTGAGGGTTAGGGTTAGGATTAGGGATAGTGTAATGGTTGTTAGTGTTAGGGTTTGACTCTTTAGGGTTAGGTTTATGGTTAACTTTAGGGTTAGGGTTGGTAGGGTTAGGGTTAAGGTTGTATACTTTAGGGTTGTTAGGGTTAGGGTGGCTACGGTTAGGGTTGTTAGGTTTAGGGTTAGTGTTAGGGTTAGGGTTATCATTACAGTTAAGATTGTTATGTTTAGGGTTAGGGTAGTTATGGTTAGGGTAGGGTTAGGGTAGGGTTAGGTTTAGGGTTAGGGTTAGGATTATTAGGGTAAGGGATAGAGTTGTTAGGGGTAGGGTTTGGATTCTTAGGATTAGAGTTAGAGTTTGGTTAGGGATAGGGTAAGGATTGTTAGTGTTGGGGTTAGGGCTTTTAGTGTTAGGGTTAGGGTTAGGGTTGTTAGGGTTAGAATTGTTAGGGTTAGGGTTAGGGTTAATATTAGGGTTAGGGCTGCTAGGTTTAGGTTTAGGTTTAAGGTTAGGTTTAGGTTTAGGGTTAAGGTTAAGGTTTATAGCGTTAGGGTTAGGGTTAATGTTGATGTTAACTTTAGGGTCGTTAGGGTTAGGGTAAGGGTTAGGATTAGGGTTGTTATGGTTAGGGTTAGATTTGTTAAGGTTAGTGTTAGTGTGTCCCGGCCTGCGGGTCCGTAATTCGCAAGTCCTGGAAGGAGGAGCAGGAATTGGGGGTACAGGAGACGAGAAATGGAGATAAGACAGGATTCTGATCAAGTCTCGTTTATTTGGGAGAAGTAAACCAGTTTTATAGAGCAGGCAAGGTTGGGCAATTAGCATATGGTGATCTTCAAAATTAACAAGTGAATGGCAGCACAGCTGCAAGCCAAGCTTCCAAGGCCAGGGCTGTTAACAATAACAAAGGTAACTACAAACCTCAGGCAACAGACTGCAAGAGAGTTCAGGCAAATCCGGCCTGTTTCCAGGTTAAGCATGTCCGCTGGATGGCTCCCGACATTAGTGTTAGGGTTAGGGTTAGGGATAGGGTTTGTAGGGTCAGGGTTAGAGGTAAGGTTAGTGTTGTTAGGCTTAGGTTTGTTAGGGTTAGGGTTGTGAGGGTTAGTGTTAGGGTTGTTAGGGTTAGGGATGTTATAGTTAGGGTTAGGGATGTTAGGTTTAGGATTAGGGTTATATTTTGTGTTAGGATTAATATTAAGATTAGGGTTATTGGTGTTCGCGTTAGGATTAGTGTTAGGGTTGTTAGGTTTAGGATTGTTAGGATTAGGGATTGGATTGTTAGGGCTATGGTTAGTGATAGTGTTATGTTTACGGATAGGGTAAGGGTGGTTTGGGTTAGGGTTAGAAATTTTAGGGTTAGGGATAGGTTTAGTTTTAGTGTTAGGGATAGGGTTATGGTTAGGTTTGTTAAGGTTAGGGTTAGGGTAGGGTTAGGATTCTTAGGTTTAGGGTTGTTATGGTTAGGGCTGTTAATTTTAAGGTTAGGGTAAGTGTTGCTAGAGTTAGGGTTACGGTTATGGTTAGGTTTAGGTTTAGGGTTAGGATTGTTAGGGTTAGGGTTGTTAGCATTAGAGTAGGGTTAGGCTAGGGTTAGGCTTAGGGTTAGGGTTAGGGTGGCTAGGGTTAGGGTTAGGGTTAACGATGTTAGGATTAGGGTTAGGCTTTTAGGGTTAGGCTTAGGGTTAGGATTGTTAGGGTTAGGGTTGTTAGAGTTAGAGTTAGGATTGTTAAGTTTAGGTTTAGAGTTAAGGTTGTTAGGGTTAGGGTTAGAGTTGTTAGGGTTAGGGTTGGTGGAGTTAGGGGAACCATTAGGTTTAGGGGTATGGTTAGGCTTAGGTTTAGGATTGTTTGGAATAGGGTACTTAGAGCTAGGGCTAGGTTTATGGTTGTTAGGGTTAAGGTTAGAGTTATGGATGGAAGGGTTGGGATTAGGGTTAGGTTTAGGATTAGTGTTTTTAGGGTTAGGTTTAGGGTTGTTAGGGTAAGGGTTAGGGTTAGAGTTTATAGGGTTAGGGTTTATAGGGTTAGGATTCTTAGGGTGAGGGATAGGGTTGTTAGGGTTAGGGTTAGGGTTAGGTTTAGAGTCAGGGTTGTTAGGGTTAGGGATAGGGCTAGAGTTAGGGTAGTTAGGTTTAGGGTAGTTAGTGTTAGGGATTTTACAGTTAGGGTTACGGTTGTTAGAGTCAGTGTTAGGGTTAGGGTAATCTTTATGGTTAGGGTTGTTAGGGTTAAGGTTAGGGTTGCTAGGGTTAGGGTTAAGGTAGGGTTGGGCTTAGGGTTTGGGTTCAGGTTGTTAGGGTTTGGGATAGGGTTAGGCTTGTTAAGGTTAAGGGTAGGGTTGTTCGGTTTAGGGTTAGGGTTAGGGATAAGGTTAGGGTTAGGGTTAGGGTTGGTGTTAGGCTTATTAGGGTTAGGGTTGTTAGGGTTAGGGTTGTTGGGGTTAGGGTAAGGGTTGTTAGATTTAAGATTAGGTTTAGAGTTAGGGTTAGGTTTAGGTTTTGGGTTGTTGGGATTAGAGTTAGGGTTAGGGTTAGTGTTGTTAGGGTTACAGTTAGGGTTGTTAGGCCTAGGGTTAGGATTGTTAGGGTCAGGGTTACACTTAAGGTGAAGTTTGACAGGGTTATGTTTGCTAGGATTAGGGTTCTTAGGTTTAGGTTTAGGGTTAGCTTTATGTTTAGGGTTAGGGTTAGGATTGTTAGGGTTTAGGTTAGGGTAAAGGTTAAGGTTAGGTTTATGGTTATCGTTAGGGTTAGGCTTAGGCTTAGGGTTGGGATTAGGGTAGGGTTAGGCTTAGTGTTTTGTTTAGGGTTGTTATGGTTAGGGTTAGTTTAGGGTTAAGGTTAGTGTTAGGTTTAGGGTTGTTACGTTTAGGGTTAGAGTGGTTAGGGTTAGGTTAGGGTAAGGGTTAGGGATAGGGTTAGGATTACGGTTAGCGTTGTTAGGGTTAGGGTTAGGATTGTTCGGGTTAGGGTTAGGGGTTTTAGGGTTAGGATTATGGTTATGGACATGGTGAGGGTTGTTAGGGTTAGGGTTGTTAGGGTTAGGGTTAGAGTTAGGTTTATGGTTAGGGATAGGTAGGGTAAGTGTTGTTATGGTTAGAGTTAGGGTTTGTTGGGTTTTTAGGGTCAGGTTTAGGGTTAGGGTTGTTAGGATTAGGGTTAGAGTTGTTAGTGTTAGGTTTAGGGTTAGTGTTAGGTTTGGTGTTAGGGTTTGTATTGTTAGGGTTAGGGTTAGGGTTGTTAGGGTTTGGGTTAGGGTTAAGGTTAGTGCTGTTAGGGTTAGAGTTAGTGTTATTAGAGTTAGGGTTAGAGTTAGGTTTAGGGTTAGTGTTGATAGGCTTAGGTTTAGGGTTGGTAGATTTAGGGTGAGGTATAGCCTTAGGGTGAGGGTTAGTGTTAGGGTAGTAGGTGTTAGGGTTAGGGTTGTTAGGGTTAGGGTTAGGGCTAGGGTTGTTAGGGTTGGGGTTCGGATAAGGGTTACTAGGGCTAGGTTTGTTAGGGTGAGGTTTGTTAGGGTTAGGGTTAAGATTGAGGTTGTTAGGGTTAGGGTTGCTATTTTTAGGATTAGGGATGCAAGGTTTGGGGTAAGGGTTATGTTTACGCTTAGGGTTAATTTTAGGGTTAGGGTTGTTAAGGTTAGCATTAGGGTTAGGGTTGTTAGGGTTAGGGTTGTTAGGGTTAGGGTTAGGGTTATTAGAGCTAGGACTAAGGTTAGCGTTATGGTTAGGGAAAGGGTAAGGGTTGTTAGGGTTAGGATAAGAGTTTTTACTGTTAGGGTTAGGGTTAGTGTTAGGGTTAGAGTTACAGTTAGGGTTGTTAGGGTTAGGGTTAGGGATAGGGTTAGGGTTAGCATTGTTAGGATTAGGGTTAGGGTTGTTAGGTTTAGGGTTGTTAGGGTTAGGGTTCAGGTTGTTAAGGTTAGGGTTAGGGTTACTAGGGTTACGGTTAAGGTTGGGGTTAGGGTTAGGGTTAGTGTTAGCATTGTTAAGGTTAGGGGTACAGTTGTTAGGTTTAGGGTTAGGATTAGGGTTATGCTTTTTAGGGTTAGGGTTGTTAGGGTTAGATTTGTTAGGGTTAGGGTTAGGTTTATGGATGTTAAGCTAAGAGTTAGAGCGACAGTAGTAAGGGTTTAGATTAAGGTTAGCCTTAGGGTTAGTGTTGTTAAGGTTAAGGTGTTTAGGGTTAGGTTTAGAATTGTTAATGTTAGGGTTAGGGTTACAGTTTATATGGTTAGAGTTGTTAGGGTTAGGGTTAGGGTTGTTAGGGTTAGGGTTGTTAGGGTTAGGGTTAGGGTTGTTAGAATTTGGGTGAGGGTAAGGGTTAGGGTTATCCTTAGGGTTAGGGTTAGGGTCATCCTTAGGGTTAAGGTTAGGGTTGTTAGGGTTAGGGTTGTTAGGATTAGGGTTATGGTTGTTAGGGTTAGGGCTAGGGTTAACGTTAGGTTAGGGATAGGGTAAGGGTTGTTAGGGTTAGGGCAAGAGTTTTTAGTGTTAGGGTTAGGTTTAGGGTTAGGGTTAGGTTTAGTGTTAGGTTTAGGGTTACAGTTAGGGTTGTTAGGTTTAGGGTTAGGGTCAGGGTTAAGGTTAGGGTTGTTAGGGTTAGGGTTGTTAGGATAAGAGTTGGGGTTGTTACATTTAGATTTGTTAGCGTTAGGGTTAGTGTTAAGGTTAGGGTTAGGGTTAGGGTTGCTAGGGTTACAGTTAGGGTGTAGGGTTGGGGTTAGGATTAGCGTTGTTAAGGTTAGGAATAGGGTTGTTAGGGTTAGGGTTAGTATTTGCTTTTGGCTTCTTAGGCTTAGGGTTAGGGTTCTTAGGGTTAGGGTTCTTAGGGTTAGGGTTAGGGTTAGGCTTATTAGGGTTAGGGTTGTTTGGCTCTTGGGGTACAGTTAGGGTTAGGGATACGGTTAGCCTTAGGTTTAGGTTTGTTAGGGCTAGGGTTGTTAGGGTTAGGGTTAGGATTATGGTTGTTAAGGTTAGTGTTAGAGTTACAGTTGCAAGGGTTAGGATTTGGTTTAGGGTTGGGGTTAGTTTTGTTAGGGTTAAGTTTAGGGTGGTTAGGGTTTGGGTTGTTAGTGTTAGGGTTAGGATTATGGTTAGGTTTTGGGTTGTTAGGGTTAGGGTTAGTGTTTTTAGGGTTAGAGTTAGTGTTTGGGTTAGGGTTGTTAGGGTTAGGGCTGTTAGAGTTAGGTTTAGGGTTAGGATTATTGTTAAGGTAAGGGTTAACGTTAGGGTTGTTAAGGATAGGGTTCGTGTTGTTAAGTTTAGGGTTAGTGTTAGGGTTAGGCTTCGGCTTAGGGTTAGCGCTGTTAGGGTTAGGGTTGTTAGGGTTAAGTTTAGGGTTGTTAGTGTTCGGATTAGGGTTGTTAGGGTTAGGGTTGTTAGGATTAGGATTGTTAGGGTTAGGGTAAGGGCTGTTAAGGTGAGGTTAGGGTTGCTAGGGTAATGGTTAAGGTTAGGTTTAGGGTTGTTAGGGTGAGGGTTAGGGTTAGGGTTAGGGTTGTTAGTGTTAGGGTTGTTAGGGTTAGGGTTAAGATTGTTAGGTGTAGTGTTACTGTTAGGGTTAGGGTTGTTAGGGATATGGTTAGGGTAGTTGGGTTAGGTTTACGGTTAGGTTAGGGGTATAGTTAGCCTTAAGTTTAGGTTTGTTAAGTTTACGGTTGTTAGGGTTTGGTTTATTGTTTTTAAGGTTAGTGTTAGAGTTACAGTTGAAAGGGTTAGGATTAGGCTTAGAGTTAGGGTTAATGTTGTTAGCATTAGAGTTAGGGTAGTTAGGGTTAGGGTAGGTTTAGGATTGTTAGGGTTAGGGGTTGTTAGTGTTAGTGTTGTTAGGGTTAGGGTTAGGGTTGTTAGAGTTAGGGTTGTTAGGGTTAGGGTTAAGATTAAGGTAGGGTTAGGCTTAGGGTTAGGGTCAGGTTTGTTAGGGTTAAGGTTAGCATTAGGGTTAGAGTTAGGGTTGTTAAGGTTAGGGTTAGGGTTGTTTGACTTAGGGTTAGGGTAAGGGTTAGGGTTGTTATGGTTAGGGTTAGAGTTGTTAGGGTTAGGCTTAGGTTTGTGAGGGTTAGGGTTAGGATTAGGGTTAGGCTTAGACTTAGGGTTAGAGTTGTTGGGTTAGGGTTAAGGTTATAGTTGGTAGGATTAGGTTTCTTAGGGTTAGGGTTAGGGTTGTTAGGGTTAGTGTTAAGGTTTCGGTAGAGGTTAGGGTTATGGTTAGGCTTAGGCTTAGTGTTGTTAGGGTTTTGGCTGTTAGGATTAGGGTTAGAGTTAGGGTTGTTAAGGTTAGCGTTAGGGTGGTTAGTGTTAGAGTTAGGATTAGGGTTAAGGTTATCATTAGGGTTATGTTTGTTAGGGTTAGGGATAAGGTTGTTAGGGTTAGTGTTGTTAGGGTTAGGGTTAGGGTTAAGGTTAAGTTTAGGGCTGGTAAGGTTAGGGTTAGGGTTGTTAGGTTTAGCATTAGGGTTAGGGTTAGGGTTAGTGTTGTTAGGGTTAGGGGTAGGGTTGTTAGGGTTAGGTTTGTTTGGATTAGGGTTAGGGTTAGAGTTAGGGTTATGGTTAGGGACAAGGTGAGGGTTTTTAGAGTTAGGGTTGTTAGGGTTAGTGTTAGAGTTAGGGTTATGGTTAGGGGTAGGGTATGTGTTGTTATGGTTAGGCTTATGGTTTTTAGGGTTAGGGTTAGGGTTGTTAAGGTTAGGGTTAGAGTTGTTACTGTTAGGTTTAGTGTTAGTGTTAGGTTTGGTGTTAGGGTTAGTGTTGTTAGGGTTAGGGTTGTTGGGTGAGGGTTACAGTTAGGGTTATGGTTAGGGTTGCAGTTAGGGTTACAGTTAGTGTTGTTAGGTTTACGGTTAGTGTTGTTAGGGTTAGGGTTAGAGTTAGGTTCAGGGTTAGTGTTGTTAGGGTTATGGTTGTTAGGGTTAGGGTGAGGGATATCGTTAGGGTTAGTGTTAGGGTTGTTAGGGTTAGGGTTGTTAGGGTTAGCATTGTTAGTGTTGGAGTTAGGGTTGCTAGGGTTAAGGTTGTTAGGGTTAGGGTTAGGAATGTTAGATTTATGGTTAGAGTTATGTTTATTATTAGGGTTAATGTTACGGTTAGGGTTGTTAAGGTTAGCGTTAGGGTTAGGGTTAGGGTTTTTAGGTTTAGGGTTGTTAGGATTATGGTTAGGGTTGTTAGGGTTAGGGTTAAGTTTAGGGTTGCAGAAATGGTTGTTAGGGTTAGTGTAAGAGTTTTAGTATGAAGGTTAGGGTTAGGTTTAGGGTTAGGGTTGTTAGGGTTAGGGTTAGGTATAGGGTCATGGTTAGGGTTAGGGTTGTTATGGTTAGGGTTGTTAGGATTAGGGTTAGGGTTGTTAGGTTTAGGGTTGCTAGGTTTAGGGTTAGGGCTGTTAAGGTTAGCGTTAGGGTTGCTAGGGTTACAATTAGGGTTAAGGTTAGGGTTAAGTTTAGCATTGTTAGGGTTAGGGTGAGTGTTGTTAGGGTTAAGTTTAGGGTTGCTAGGTATAGGGTTAGGGATAGGGATGTTTGGGTTATGGTTATTGTTGTTGGGTTAGGGGTACGGTTAAGGTTAGGGATACCATTAGCCTTAAGTTTAGGTTTCTTAGGGTTAGGGTTAGGTTTATGGTTTTTAAGGTAGGTGTTAGAGTTATGGTTGTAAGTGTTAGGGTTAGGGTTAGTGTTATTAGGGTTAGGGTTAGTGCTGTTAGGGTTAGGGTTAGGGTTGTTAGTGTTAGAGTTAGGGTTAGGATTTATAGGGTTAGGGTTGTTAGGGTTAGGGTAGTTTTGTTAGGGATAGGGTTAGAGTTGTTAAGGTTAGGGCTAGGGTGAGATTTAGGATTGCTAGGGTTAGAGTTGTTAGTGTTAGAGTTAGGGTTAGTATTAGGGTTAGGGTTAAGGTTATCCTTAGGGTTGGGGTTGTTCAGTTTAGGGTTAGGGTTGTTAGGGTTAGGGTTGTAAGGTTTAGGCTTATGGTTAGGGTTAGGTTTGTCAGAGTTAGCGTTAGGATTAGGGTTAGGGTTGCTAAGGTTAGCGTTTGGGTTAGGCTTAGGGTTAGTGTTAGGTTTAGGCTTTGACTTAGGGTTAGCGTTGTTAGGGTTAGGGTTGTTAGGGTTAGTTTTAGGGTTGTTAGGGTTAGGATTAGGGTTGTTAGGGTTAGGGCTTTTAGGATTAGTGTTAGGGTTGTTAGGATTAGGGTTGTTAGGGTGAGGGTAATGGTTTTTAGGGTTAAGGTTAGGGTTGCTAGGGTAACGGTTAGGGTTAGGCTTAGGGTTAGGGTTAGAATTGTTAGGGTTAAGGTTGGGTTGTTAGGGTTAGGCTTGTGTTTAGGGTTAGGCTTGTTAGAGTTAAGGTTGTTAGTGTTAGGATTGCTAGGGTTAGGATTAGAATTGTTAGGTTTAGGGTTATGGTTGCTAGGGTTAGGGTTAGGGTTGTTCGGTTTAGGTTTAGGGTTAGGGTTAGGGTTGTTAGGGTTAGGGTTAGGATTTTGAGACTTTAGTTTAGGGTTAGGTTTAAGTTAATGGTTTGTGTTGTCAGTGTTCGGATTGTTAGGGTTAGGTTAGTTTTAAGATTGTTAGGTTAAGTTTAGGGTTAGAGTTGTAAGGGATAGGTATAGGGTAAGGGTTAGGTTTAGGGTAAGGGTTAGGGTAAAGGATTGTTTTTTTAGGGTTCAGCTTGTTAGGGTTAGGATTAGGGTTGTTAGGGCTGGGTTTAGGGTTAGGGTAAGGGTAAGGGTTAGGGTTAAGGTTAGGGCTAGGGTTAGGGTTGTTAGGTTTAGGTTTAGGCTTAGGGTTGTTAGGGTTAGGCTTAGGCTTGTTCAGTTTAGGGTTAGGGTTAGGTTTCTTAGGATTAGGGATACGGTTGTTAGGCTTTCGGTTAGGGATAGGGTTAGGGTAATGGTTTGCGTTGTTAGGGTTAGGGTTGTTAGGGTTAGGTTTAGGGATGTTAGGGTGAGGTTTAGGATTAGGTAAGGGTTAGGATTAGGGTTGTTAGGGTTAGACTTAGGGTTGTTTGGTTTAGGGTTAGGGTCAGGATTAGGGTTAGAGTTGTCAGGGTTATGGTTAGGGTTGTTAGGCTTTCGGTTACGGTTACGGTTAGGGTTAGGGTTGTTAGGGTTAGGGTTAGTTTTAGGATTTTTAGGGTTAGTGTTAGGGTTAGAGTTGTTATAGTTTTAGGGTTAGGGTTAGGGTTTTTAGGGTTAGGGTTTGTGATTTTAGGGTTAGGGTTAGGATTAGGGTAGGGGTTAGGTTTTTATGGTTAGGGTTGTTAGGATTAGGGTTAGGGTTGTTAGGTTTAAGGTTAGGGCTGTTAGAGTTAGGGTGAGGGTTAGGATTAAGGTTAGGGCTAAAGTTAGTGTTAGTGTTGTTAGGGTTTGGGTTGCTAGGGTTAAGATTAGGGTTGTTAGGGTTAGCGTTAGGGTTAGGGTTAGGGTTAAGGTTAGGCTTAAGGTTAGTGTTAGGATAGTGGTTAGGGTTGTTAGGGTTAGGGTTAGGCTTAAGGATTGGATTAGGGTTAGGGTAAGAGGGTTGTTAGAGTTAGGGTTACAGTTCTTAGGTTTAGGTTTAGGTAGGGTTTTAGGGTTAGGGAAGTTTTCAGTTAGGGTTAGCGTAATGGTTTGTGTTGTTAGGGTTTGGGCTGTTAGGGTTAGGTTTGTTAGGGTTAGGATTGTTAGGGTTAGAGTTAGGGTTAGGATTAGGGTTAAGTTTAGAGTTAGTGTGCTTATGGTTAGGATTGTTAGGATTAGGGTTATGGTTAGAGTTAGGATTGTTAGGGTTAGGGTTAGGGTCTTTCGGGTTAGGGGTGGGATTGTTTGGATTAGGATTGTTAGGGTTGTTAGGGTTAGACTTGTTAGGGATAGAGTTAGGTTTGTTATGGTTAGGGTTAGAGTTTTTAGGGTTAGGGTTAGGTTTGATAGGGTTAGGTTTGGATTGTTAGGTTTTGGGTTAGGGTTAGGGTTATTAGGGTTAGGGTTAGGGTTGTTAGGGCTAGGATTATGGTTAGGGTTAGTGTTAGGGTTAGGCTTGTTACAGTTAGGGTTAGGGTTGTTAGGGTTAGGATTATGGTTAGGGTTAGTGTTAGGGTTAGGCTTGTTACAGTTAGGGTTAGGGTTGTTAGGGTTAGGATTAGGTTTATCGTTGTTAGGGTTAGGTTTATGTTGAGGTTAAGGTTAAGGTTGTTAGGGTTAGGGTTAGGTTTTTTAGGTTTTGGTTGTTAGTATTAGGGTTGTTAGGCTTAGGGTTGTTAGGCTTAGGGTTATAGGGGTTAGGTTTGCTAGAGTCAGGATTAGGCTTTGGGTAGTTAGGATGAGGCTTAGGGTTAGGGTTATTAGGGTTAGGGTTAGAGTTGTTAGGGTTAGTGTTGTTAGGGTTAGGGTTAAGTTTACGCTTGTTAGGGTTAAAGTTAGGGTTAAGTTTGTTAGCAAAAGGGTTAGGGTTTTTTGCTTAGGGTTAGGGTTAGGGTTCTTAGGGTTAGTTAGTGTTATTAAGGTTAGTGTTAGGGTTATTAGTTAGGATTAGGTTTGTTAATGTTAGTTTAGGTTTAATGTTAGTTCTGGGTTAGGGTTTTTAGGGTTAGGCTTGTTAGTCTTAGGGTTAAGGTTGCTAGGGTTAGAGTTTAGTTTAGTGTTGTTAGGGTTTGAGTTAGGGATAATAGTGTTAGGGTTAGCATTAAGGTTAGGGTTACAGTTATTGTTGGGTTAGGGTTGTTAGGGTTAGGGTTTGTAGGGTTTGTTAAGGTTAGGGTTAGGGTTGTAATGGTTAGGGTTAGGGTTAAGGTTAGGTTGTTAGGGTTAGGGTTAGGGTTGTTAGGGTTAGGTTTAGGGTTGTTAGTGTTAGAGTTAGGGTTAGGATTTACAGGGTTAGGGTTAGAGTTCTTAGGGTTAGGATTTTTAGGGTTATGGTTATGAATGTTTGGGTTGTTAGGGTTAGGGTTGTTAGGGTTAGGGTTGTTAGGGTTAGGGCTGGGTTGTTAGGTTTAGGATTATGGTTAGGGTTAGGGTTGTTAGGGTTAGTGTTAGGGTTAGGGTTGTTATGGTTAAGGTTAGGGTTAGGGTTAAGATTGTTAAGGTTGTTAGGTTGAGGGTTAGTGTTCTTATGGTTAGGGTTGTTAAGGTTAGGGTTAGGGTTAGGGTTGTTAGCATTAGGGTTGTTAGGTTACGGTTGGGGTTGTTCGAATTAGGGTTAGGTTTTTTATGGTTAGGATTAAGGTTAGGACTGTTATGGTTAGGGTTCAGTTTAGGGTTGATAGGGTTAGGGTTAGGGTTGTAAGGGTTAGGATTATTGTTAGGATTAGGGTTAGGGTTGTTAAGGTTAGGGTTGTTAAGGTTAGGGTTGTTAGGGTTAGGTTTGATGGGGTTTAGGTTAGGGTTGGGGTTGTTAGGATCAGTGTTAAGGTTAGGGTTATTAGTGTTAGGGTTAGGGCTAAATTTAGGCTTATTAGGGTTAGAATTAGGATTAGGGTTAGGTTTAAATTTGTTAAGGTTAGGGTTGTTATGGTTAGGGTTAGGGTTAGGTTTATGGTTAGGGCTGTTAAGGTTAGGGTTGTTATGGTTAGTGTTAGAGTTGTTAGACATAGTGTTAGGGTTAGGTTTAGGATTGTTAGAGTTAGGGTTAGGGTTTTTAAGGTTAGCATTAAAGTTAGGGTTAGGGTTAGGATTTGTAGGGTTAGGATTGTTAGGGGTAAGGTTAAGCTTAGGGTTGTGACCTTTAGGTTTAGGGATAGGGTTAGGGTTCTTAGGGTTAGGGTTAGGGTTCTTAGGGTTAGCATTAGGGTTACAGTTAGGGTTATTGTTGTTAAGGCTAGGGTTATGTTACAGTTAAGGTTAGGGTGAGTGTTTTTAGAGTTAGGGTTAGTGTTGTTAGGGTTAGGATTAGGGTGAGGGTTAGGATTGTTAGGTTTAGGGTTAGGTTTACGTTTAGTGTAATGGTAAGGGTTAGGGTGGTTAGGATTAGGGTTAGATTTAGGTAGGTTATGGTTAGGGTTATGGTTAGTGTTGTTAGAGTTAGGTCTAGGGTTGTTAGGATTAGGGTTGTTGGGATTAGGGCTAGAGTAAGGGAAAGAGTAATGGTAAGGGTAAGGGTAAAGGTAAGGGTAAGTGTAAGGGTTAGGGTTCGGTTTGGGGTTAGGGTTAGTGTTGTTATGGTTAGGCTTATTAGGGTAAGGGTTAAGGTTAGCGTTGTTAGGGCTATTAGGGTTACAGTTAAGGTTGTTAGGGCTAGGGTTTTTAGGGTTAGTATTTGTGTTAGGGTTAGAGATTTTAGGGTTAGTATTTAGGTTAGGGTTAGGGTTTTTAGGGATAGGGTAGGGTTTTAAGGGGTAGGGGTACGGTTGTTAGGGTTAGGGTTAGGTTGGCTAGGGTTTGGGTTAGCGTTAGGGTTAGGGTTATGGGTAGGTTTGTTCAGGTTGGGATTAAGGTTGTTAGGGTTAGGGTTAAGGTTAGTGTTAGGGTTAGGGTTGTTAGGGTTAGGGTTAGGCTTAGGGTTGTTATGGTTAGCGTTGTTCGGGTTAGGGTTTGGGTTGTTAGAGTTAGGGTTAGAGTTAGGGTAAGGGTTGTTAAAGTTAGGGTTAGTGTTATTAGGCTTAGGGTTAGGGTTAGGTTTTGGCTTGTTACGGTAAGTGTTAGCCTTAGGCTTAGACTTAGGGGTGTTAGGGTGTGGTTAAGGTTGTTAGGGTTATGGTTAGGGTTAAGGTTAGGGTTAGGGTTAGTGTTAGTGTTAGGGTTAGTTTAGGGTGAGCATTGTTAGGATTAGGGTCAGGGTTATCGTTAGGGTTCTTAGTGTTAGGGTTTGGGATGTTAGGGTTAAGGTTAGTGTTGTTAGGGTTATGGTTAGGGTTAGGGTTAGTGTTAGGGTTGTGAGTTTTAGGGTTCCTAGGGTTAGGTTTATGGTTTTAGGGATACGGTTAGGGTTGTTAGGCTTATGGTGAGGATTAGGGTTAAGTTTAGGGTTAGGGTTGTTAGGATTAGGGTTAGGGTTGTTAGGGGTACAGTTAGGGTTAGGGATGTTAGGCATAGAGTTAGGGTTAGGGTTACGTTTAGGGTTATGGTTAGGGTTAGGTTTGTTAGGGTTAGAGTTAGGGTTATTAGGGTTATACTTAGGTTTATGGTTAGGGTTGTTAAGATTAGGGTTAGGGTTAAGATAGGGATGTTAGAGTTGGAGGTTAGGGTTGATAAGGTTAGAGTTAGGGTTGTTAGTGTTAGGGTTAATGTTGTTATGGTTAGGGTTAGGGTTGTTAAGGTTAGGGTTAGGGTTGTTAGGGTTAAGGTTGCTAGGGACAGCATTAGGGTTGCTAAGGTTTGGGTTTTGGTTTGGGTTAGGGTTAGGTTTAGACTTGGTAAGTTTAGGGTTAGGGTTTTAGGATTAGTGTTAGGGTTAGGTTTAGAGTTGTTAGGGTTAGGCTGAGGCTTAGGGTTGTTAGGATTAGCGTTATGGTTAGGGTTAGGGTTAGGGTTAGGGTTAGGGTTAAGGTTAGGGTTAGGGTTAGGGTTGTTAGGGTTAGGTTTAATGTTGTTAGGGTTAGGGTTAAGGTTAGGATTAGTGTTATGGTTAGGTTGTTAGGGTTAGGGTTAGGGTTGTTAGGGTTAGGGTTAATGTTGTTAGGGTTAGGGTTAATGTTGTTAGGGTTAGGGTTAAGGTTAGGATTAGGGTTATGGTTATGGTTGTTAGGTTTAGGGTTAGGGTTGTTAGTTTTAGGGTTAGAATTGTTAGATTTAGTGTTAGTGTTAGGGCTAAATAGGTTTGTTGGTATTAGGGTTAGGGTTTTTAGGGTTAGGGGTAGGGTTAGGATTGTTAGGATTACAGTTTATAGGGTTAGGGTTTTTAGGGTTAGGGTTAGCGTTAGGGTTGTGAGGGTTAGGGTTAGGGTTGTTAGGGTAAGGCTTAGGGCAGTTTGGGTTAGGATTAGGGTTAGGGTTATGGTTATGGTTGTTAGAGTTAGGGTTTTTAGGGTTAGGGTTAGGGTTGTTAGAGTTAGGATTAGGGATAGGGTTGTTAGGTTTAGGGTTAGGGTTAGGTTAAGGGTAAGGATTAGGGCTGTTAGACGCATTAGGTTTAGGTTAGGGTTAGAGTTAGTTTGGTAGGGTTATGTTGAGGGTTGTTAGGATTAGGGTTGTTAGGATTAAGGTAAGGGTAAGAGTAAGGGAAATGGTAAGAGAAAGGGTAAGTGTAAGGGTAAGGGTTAGGGATAGTGTTGGGGTTAGGGTTAGTGTTGTTATGGTTAGGCTTGTTATGGGTTAGGGTTAGAGTTAGCGTTGTTAAGATTGGGGTTGTTAGGGTTAGGGTTAGGGCTGTTAGGGTTAGTGTTAGGGTTTGGGTTAGTGTTTTTGGTGATAGGATTAGGATTTTTTTGGTTAGGGTTAAGATTAGGCTTAGGCTTAGGGTTCTTAGGGTTAGTGTTATGGTTAGGGTTAATGTTTCTAAGGATAGGGTTAGGGTTTTTAGGGTTAGGGTTAGGGATAAGATTAGGGTTAGGGTTAGGTTTGATAGGGTTAGGTTTAGGTTTGTTAGGGTTAGGGTTAAGGTTAGGGTTAGGGCTATGGTTGGTAGGGTTAGGCTTAGGCTTAGACTTAGGGTTGTTAGGGTTAGGGTTGTTAGGTTTAGGCTTAGGGTTAAAGTTTGGTTTGCTAGGGATTGAGTTAGGGTTAGGGTTAGGGGTGTTAGGTTGTGAGTTAGGGTTGTTAGGGTTAGGGTTAGGGTTAAGGTTAAGGTTAGGGTTAGTGTTAGAGTTAGGGTTGTTTAGTTTACAGTGAGCATTGTTAGGGTTAGGGTTCTTAGGGTTAGGGTTTGAGAATTTAGGGTTATGGTTAGGGTTAGGTTTGGGATTGTTAGGGTTAGGGTTAGGGTTGTTAGTGTTAGGGATAAGTTTTGGATTAAGGTAAGGGCAGAAGCAAGGGTAAGGGTAAGAGTAAGTGTGAGGGTTAGGTTTAGGGTTAGGGTTGTTAGGTTTAGCTTTGTTAGGGTTTGGTTTGTTAGGCTTAAGGTTCGAGTTAGGGTTGCTAGGGTTAGGGTTAGGGTTGTTAGGTTAATGGATAGGGTTAGGCTTAGGTTTAGGCTTAGGTTTCAGGTTAGTGTTAGGGTTGTTAAGGTTAGGCTTAGGGTTGTTAGGGTTAAGGTTAATGTTAGGGTTTTGGTTAGGGTTGTTACCGTTAGGGTTGTGAGATTTATTGGTGTTAGGGTTATGGTTAGGTTTAGGTTTGTTAGGGTTAGGGTTAGGGTTAGGCTTGTTAGGCTTGTTAGGGTTAGGGTTAGGGTTAGGCTTACAAGGGTTAGGGTTCAGGTTAGGGTTAGCGTTAGGGTTAGGATTTTTAGGATTAGGGATAGGATTAGAGTAAGAGTAAGGGTAAAGATTAGGATTGTTAGGCTTAGGTTTCAGTTTAGGCTTGGGTTAGGGTTAGTGTTGTTAGGGTTAGGTTTAGGGTTTTTAGGGTTAGGGTTAGGGTTGTTAGGGTTAGCGTTAGGCTTTTTAGGGTTAGGGATAGGGTTAGGGTTGTTAGGGTTAGGGTTAGTGTTAGGGTTAGGGTTGTTAGGGTTAGGGTTGCTAAGGGTAGAGTTTGGGTTGTTAGGCTTAGGGTTAGGCTTATGGTTGTTATGGTTAGGGTTGTTAGCGTTAAGGTTAGGGTTAGGGTTGTTAGGGTTAGGGTTGTTAGAGTTAGAGTTAGGGTTGTTAGGGTTAGGGTTAGGGTTTTTAGCATTAGAGTTAGGGTTAGGGTGTTAGGGTTGGGCTTGTTAAGGTTAGGGTTAGGGTTTTTAGTGTTAGGGTTGTTAAGTTTAGGTTTGTTAGGGTTAGACTTAAGGTTAGAGTTATTAGAGTCAGGGTTATGGGTAGAGTTGTTAGGGTTGTTAGGTTTTAGTTTTAGTGTTCATTTGCAGTTAAGTCACTCTTAAGCTTCTTGTAAACGTTCTGGAAGTACCATTGGACAGAGCCTTGTTAAAGAGAGACAGAGGGGCAGAGGAGGCAGAGGAAACGGGAAATCTGTGGTGAAAAATGTGAGCTTGTGTGACACAGGTTTCAGTGAAACTCCCTCTCCAATTTTCATGTACATGCAAAGAATATCTGTTGGAGACAATATCCTACTCTTTCTTGCAGTTTGCCCCTGGAAACCCCGAATCTCCAAAATAGTGACCCAAGAAAATCATATCACTCTTCCCCTTATACTCATGAATCTCCCTCGGAACTGAAAGAGAAACGGAGAGATTCTAAAGCCTGGAGGTTTACGCTTAGGTTTAGTGTTAGTTTTAATTTTTATGGTTATGTGAAGGTTAGGGTTATTTTCAGGGTACTGGATGTGCCATTTGACAGAGACTTGTTTAACAGAGGGGGACAACCTTGTGGTGAAAACATGTGAGGTCCTAAGAAAACTTTCAACAAAACTCACTCTGCATTTTATATTAAAATTAGGAGAATACCTCTTGGGTCAAATATCCAAGTTTTTCTTGAAGTTCGTTAGGATTCTGGAAGTTTGTCCCACTGAACAGTTGCTTGTTCAATGGAGACCGACAAACCTGTCAACAACAACAAAGGATGAGCTCTAGGACAAGTTTCAGAAAAGCTCATTCTACAATTTTCCTGAAAATTCAAAGAACACAGTTGAGCTCAAATATCCAACTCCTCAAATCTTGCACAGGAAATACAGAATTTCCCAAATACTGTCTCCGCCAAATAGTTTTGCTCTTCTTCAACAATTAAGCCTTCCTCCAGAACTAAAGGAGAAACTCAGAGATTGGAAAGCCCTGGAAGGTTAGGCTTGGGTTAGTGCTAGCTTTAATTTTTGGCTATGTAATGTTTCGGCCTATTGTCATGGTTCTGGAAGTGCCATTTGACAGAGGCTAGTTAAACAAGGACAGATAAGTCTGTGGTTAAAAAGGTGAATGTCGAGGGCAACTTTCCGAAAAACTCACTCTACAATTATCGTGATAATTAGAATAATAGACATTGGTGGATATTTCCAACTCTTTCTTCAAGTCTGTCCCGAAGACCTGAATTACCCCAAAAGTGACTTGGCAAAAGTGTTTCGCCATTTTCCTCATTCTCAGGCATCTCCACAAACGAAGGAAGAGAGATTAAGATATGGGAATGACAATTCTGTCATGGGACACTAGTCAATTTCTAAAACAAGTTTCAGCAAAAGTCACATTACAATTTTGATGGAAGTTCAAAGAATACCCGTGGGTTCAGATGTGCAACTCATTCATGATGTTTACCTTGGAAAACCTGAAGCAACCCAAAAGTGATTCTTGCAAATTCATTTTGCTCTTCTCCTTGCACTGCTCAATCTCCTTCCAGAACTGTTCTGGTTGGAAAGGCCTTGATGGAGGGTTAGGCTAAGGGTTAGTTCATGGTTAGACTTTTATTCATCGTCACGTGTCAGTGAGGGTTACTGTTTAGCCTATTCTAGAAGCACAGGTGAACAGAGACTTGTGAAACAGACAGAAAACTCTGGGGTAAAACCAAGAGGACTTCTGTGAAAAGCTTCAGCAAAAGTCTCCCTACAATTTTCATGAGAATTCAAATGATACCTGTTGGTGGCTATATCCAGCTCCCTCTTGCATGATATGTTTGCCCTGTAAGCCCTGAGTTACCCCAATAGTGACTCAGCAAAAATGTAAATTGTTTTCTGTTCACCTCATGCATCTCCGGAACTGAAGGAGAAAACTGGATAGCCCTGGAGAGTTAGGCTTAGGGTTCATGTTAGCTTTATTTTATGCTGATGTTATGTTGAGGATTTGCATTAACTTTCTGGAAGCTCGATGGAAAAAAGGCTTTTAAAACAGGGGCAACGTAACATTCTATGACAATGCTTAACAAAATGCACTCTGATTTCCATTCAAAGTTAAAGAATACCTGTGGGCTCAAATTGCCTGCTCTCTCTTGAAGACTACCCTAGAAACCCTGAATTTCCACAACTATGACTCAGCAAAAGTAGTTTTGCCATTTCCCTTACACTAGTCTTTCTCCCTCAGACCTGAAAGAGAAAAGCAGAGAATGAAAAGTCCTGGAGGGCTTAGTCTTCGGGTTAGTGTTAGCGTTCATTTGTGGTTAAGTAACTCTTAGGTTTCTCTTAAACGTTCTGGAAATACCATTGGACAGAGCCTTGTTGAAGAGAGACAGTGGGGTGTGGAAAGTGGAGGGAGTGGGAAACCTGTGGTGATAAACATGAACTTGCAATCACAGGTTTCAGTGAAACCCCCACTCCAATTAACGGTGTTCTGGAGAAAAAGGGAACAATTCCTGTTGTTAATTAATCACAGGTAAATTAATTACATAATTAGTTAATTAATCTCTAGAAATGAGAGTGAAACTCAAAGATTGGAGAATGTTGGAAGCACCATAAAAATCTGTGTATGGCAGAGAAGGAGCACTCTGTTGAACTGTATGAACGTGGAAGACAATGTTGCTGAACGTAGATCTATGGTGAACAATGATTTTCTTTGAGAAATAAGTCTCATGGTGGTATGAGCAGCTCTAGAAATAGCCAGCAACACAGCTGTAGGCACTAATGATAAGAATCCTAATTGACAAAACAAGGACAACAGGCAAATTCGAATTCACTTTGTCTAAAAATATCACCAGGTGTCAGCTGCTGTGGCAAGTAACCCGTAATAAACAGTATTCTGGAGTAAACCTGGTGTAAATTTAGCACAGGTAAATTAATTGCGTAATTAGTTCATTGATCTCTAGAACTGAGAGTGAATCTCAGAGATTGGAGAGTATTGGAAATACCATGAAAAAACCTGTATATGGTCAGAGAAGGAACACTATGGTGAACTGTATAAGGGTGAAACACAATGTTTATGAAAAAGGAGCTGTGGTGAGGGATGACTTTCTTTGAGAAATTAAGCCTCATGGTGGTATGAGCAGCCTGAGAAACAGCCAAAGACACAGCTGTAGGCCTTAATGATAAGAACGATGATTGACAAACCAAGGACAACTGGCAAATTCATATTCATTTTGTCTCAAAATATCACCCAGTGTCAGCTGGTGTGGCAAATAACGCGTAAGTAATGGTATTCTGGAGAAAAACAGAACATTTCCTGATGTTAATTAAGCAGAGGTAAATTAATTATGTAATTATTTAATTAAACTCTAGAAATGAGAGTGAAACTCGCAGATTGTAGAGTGATGGAAGTACCATGAAAAAAACTGTATATGGTCAGAGAAAGAACACTCTGGTGAACAGTATCAGTGTGGAAGACAATGTTCATGAAAATGGAACTCTGGTAAGGGAAGTTTTCTTTGAGAAATACGTCTCATGGAGGTACAAGCGGCCTGAGAAACAGCCATCCACCCAGCTTTAGGAACTAATGATAAGAACGATGATTGAGAAACACAGGACTATGGGCAAACTCGTATTCACTTTGTCTCAAAATATCACCAAGTTTAAGCTGATGTAGCAATTAACCCATAACTAAAGGTGTTCTGGAGAAAATTGCAATGTTTACTGGTGTTAATTAAGAAGAGGTAAAGTAATTACATTATTAATTAATCTTAGAAATGAGAGTGAAACTGAGATTGGAAACGGTTGGTAGTACCATGAAAAAACCTGTTTATGGTCAGAGAAGAAATACTTTGGTGAACTGTATGACCGTGGAAGGCAAGGATCATGAAAATGAACCTGTGGCGATGTATGTTTTTCAGTGAGAAATAAGCCTCATAGTTGTATGAGCGGCCTGAGAAACAGCAAGCAACACAGCAGTAGGCAATAATGATAAGAATACTGATTGAAAAAACAAGAACAGGCAAATTCGTATTCACTTCATCTCAAAATATCACCAGGTTTCAGCTGGTGTGGCAAGTAACCCGTAATTAATGGTGTTCTCGAGAAAACCGGAATGTTTCCTGGTGCTAATTTACCACAGCTTAATTAATTATGTATTTAGCAACTTATTCTCTAGAAATGAGAGTGAAATTCAGAAATTGGAGAGTGTTGGAAGTACCATGAAGCAGCCTGTAAAATGGTCACAGAAGTAACACTTTCGTTCACTGTATGACCTTGGAAGACAATGTTCATGAAAGTGAGGCTATGGTGATCGATGATTTTCTTTGAGAAATAAGCCTCATGGTGGTCCAAAATGCCTGGAAAACAGCCAGCTACACAGCTGTAGGCAGTAGTGATAAGAATGCTGATTGAGAAAGCTAGGAAAACAGGCAAATTCATATTCACTTTGTCTGAAAATATCACCAGATTTCAGCAGGTATGGCAAGTAACCCATAATTGACAGTGTTCTGGAGAACACAGGTACATTTCCTGGTGTTAATTAAGAACAGGTAAATTAAGTATGCAATTAGTTAATTAGTATCTAGAAATGAGAGTGAAACTTAGAGATAGGAGAGTGTTAGAAGAACAATGAAAAAGCCTGTATATGGTCAGAGAAGGAACACGGTTTTGAAATATATGAGCATGGAAGACAATGTTCACAAAATTTGAGCTGTGGTGAGGAATATTTTTCTTTCAGAAATAAGCCTCATGGAGGTATGAGCGGCCTGCGAAACAGCCAGCGATACCGTTGTAGGCACTAATGATAAGAAACCTGATTGAGAAAAGAAGGACAACAGGCAAATCCATATTCACTTTGTCTCAAAATATCACCAGGATTCTGCTGGTGTGGCAAATAAACCTTAATTAATGGTGTTCTGGTGAAAACCGGAACATTTCCTGGTGTTAATTAAGAAGAGGGAAATTAATTATGTTATTTGTTAATTAATCTCTAGAAATGTGATTGAAACTGAGAGATTGGAGGGTGCTGGAATACCATGAATAAGCCTGTGTATGGTCATAGAAGGAACACTCTGGTGAACTGTATGAGCGTGGAAGACAATGTTCATGAAAGTAGAACTGTGGGGAGGGATTTGTTTTTTTGAGAAATAAGCCTCATGGTCGTATGAGCCACCTGAGAAACAGCCAGCGAGACAGCTGTAGGCACTAATGATAAGAACACTGACTGAGGAAAAAGGACAACAGGCAAATTCTTACTCTTTGCCTCAAAATATCACCAAGTGTCAGCTGCTGTGGCAATTAACCCAAATTAACGGTGTTATGGAGAAAACGGGAACATTTCCTGGTGTTAATTAAGCACAGGTAAGTTAATTACGTTATTACTTACTTAATCTCTACAAATGAGAATGATACTCAGAGATTGGAGAGTGTTGAAAGTACCATGAAAAAGTCTGTATATGGTCAGAGAAGGAACACTTTGGTGAACTGTAAGAGCATGGAAGACAATGTTCATGAAAGTGGAGCAGTGGGGAGGGATTTGTTTTTTTGAGAAATAAGCCTCATGGTAGTATGAGCCACCTGAGAAACAGCCAGAGAGACAGCTGTAGGCACTAATATAAGAACGCTGATTAAGAAAAAAAAGGACAACAGGCAAATTCGTATTAACTTTGTCTCAAAATATCACCAGGTGTAAGCTGGTGTGGCAAGCAACAAGTAATTAATGGTGTTCTGGCAAATACCGGAACGTTTCCTGGTGTTAATTAAGCACAGGTAAATTAATTATATAATTATTTACTTAATCACCAGAAATGAGATTGAAACTCAGAGATTGAAGAGTGTTGGAAGTACCATGAAAAGGCCTGTATATATTCAGAGAAGGAATACTGTTGTGAACTGTTTGAGACTGAAAGACAATGTTCATTAAAATTAAGCTGTGGTGAGGAAAGTTTTTCTTTGAGAAATAAGCCCTGTGGTGGTCTGAGAAGCCTGAGAAACAGCCAGCACCACAGCTGTAGGCAATAATGATGAGAACACTGATTCAGAAAGATGTACAACAGGCAAATTTCTATTCACTTTTTCTCAAATTATCATCAGGTGTCAGCTGGTGTGGCAAGTAAGGCATAATTAACGGTGTTCTGGAAAAACCAGAATATATCCTGGCATTAATTAAGCACACGGAAATTAATTGTGTAATTAGTTAATTAATGTCTAGAAATGAGTGTGAAACTCAGATAATGGAGAGTATGGGAAGTACTATGAAAAAGACTGTATATGGTCAGAGTAGGAATATTCTGGTGAACTGTATGAGTATGGAAGACAATGTTTATTAAAGTACAGCTGTGGTGAGGGATGTTTTTCTTTGAGAAATAAGCCTCATAGTAGTCCGAGAGGCCTGAGAAACAGCCAGCACCACAGCTGTTGACAATAATGATAAGAGCACTGATTGAGAAAACAAGGACAACAGGCAAATTCCTATTCCTTTTGTATCAAAATATCACCAATTGTCAGGTGTTGTGGCAAGTAACCCATAATTAACAGTGTTCTGGAAAAAAACTGGAATGTTTCCTGGTGTTAATTAAGCACAGGTAAATTAATTACCTAATTAGTTACTTAATCTGTGTGAATGAGAGTGAAACTCAGATTGTAGAGTGTGGGAAATACCATGAGAAAGCCAGTATATGGTCAGAGAAGGAACACTGTGGTGAACTATATGCGAGTGAAAGACAATGTCCATTAAAAGGAATCCTTGGTGAGCAACACAGCTGTAGGCACTCATGATGAGAACCTTTTTGAGAAAACAAGGACAACAGGAAAATTCCTATTCACTTTGTCTCAAAATATCACCATGTGTCAGGTGGTATGCGAAGGAACCCGAAATTGATGGTTTTCTAGAGAAAACCGAAATGTTTCCCGGTGTTAACTAAGCACAGGTAAATTAACTATGTAATTAGCTAATTAATCTGTAGAAATGAGAGTGAAACTAAGAGATTGGAGAGTGTGGGAAGTACCATGAGAAAGCCAGTATAGGATCAAAGAAGTAACACTCTGGTTAACTGTATGAGTGTGGAAGACAAGGTTCATCAAAGTAGAGCTCTGATGAGGAATGATTTTCTTCAAGAAAAAAGCCTCATGGTATGAGCAGCCTGAGAAACAGCCAGAGACACAGTTGTATGCCCTAATGATAAGAACAATGATTCAGAAAACAAGTACCCCAGCTAAATTCGTATTCACTTTGTCTCAAAATATCACCAGGTATCAGCTGGTGTGGCAAGTAACATGAAATTGATGGTGTTCTGGAGAAAACTGGAATGATTCCTGGTGTTAATTAAGCACAGGTAAATTAATTATGTAATCATTTACTTGATCTCTAGATATGAGAGTGAATCTCAGAGATTGGATCGTTGGAACTACCATGATAAAACCTCTATATGGTCAGAGAGGGAATACTGTGTGAACTGTATGAGGGTGAAAGACAATGTTCATTAAAATGAAGCTGTGAGGGGCTGAGCCCCGGTGGCGTAGTGGTTGTGCGCAGGACTGCAGCCCACTGGGATGGAGGTTCAATTCCAGCACTGGGGCTGGGCCTCCTACTCCCACCACCAGAGAGCAGTGATTCCCCCCCCCCCAAAAAAAATGAAGCTGTGGGAAGGAGGTTTTTCTTTTGAGAAATAACCCTCATGGTGGTACGAGAAGCCTGAGAAACGCCAGAGACACAGTTGTATACCCTGATGATAAGAACAATGATTCAGAAAACAGAGACCACAGGCAAATTCGTGTTCACTTTCTCTCAAAATATCACCAAGTATCAACTGGTGTGGCAAGTAACACGAAATTGATGGACTTCTGGAAAAAATCGGAATGTTTTCTGGTGTTAATTAATCACAGGTAAATTAATTATGCAATTAGTTACTTTATCTGTAGGAATGAGAGTCAAACTCAGAGATTGGAGAGTGTTGGAAGTACCATGAGAAAGCTTGTATATGGTCAAGGAAGGAACTCTATAGTGAACTGTATGAGAGTGAAAGACAATGTTCGTTAAAAGGAAGCTGTGGTGAGGGAACATTTTTTTAAAGAAATAAACCTCATGGTGGTCTGAGAGTCCTGAGAAACAACCAGCAACACAGCTGTAGGCACTCATGATTAGAATGCTGGTTGAGAAAACAAGGAAAGCAGGCAAATTTGTCTCAAATTTGTCTCAAATTCACTTTGTCTCAAAATATCACGAGGTATCAGCTGGTGTGGCAAGTAACCTGACATTGATGGTGTTCTGGAGAAAACAGGAATGCTTCCTTGTGTGAATTAAGCACAGGTAAATTATTTATGCAATTAGTAACTTAATCTCTAGAAATGAGAGTGAAACTCAGAGATTGGAGGAGTCGAAAGTACCATAAAAAAGTCTGTTTATGGTCAGGGAAGGAACACACTAGTGAACTACATGAGTGGGAAAGACAATGTTAATTCAAATGAAGTTGTGGTGAGGGAAGTTTTTCTTTGAGAAATAAGACTTGTGGTGGTTCGAGGGGGCTGAGGAACAGCCTGTGAAACAGGTGTAGGCAATAATGATAAGAACGCTGATTCAGAAAACAAGGACAACAGACAAATTCCTATTCATTTTTTCTCAAAATATCCCCAGGTGTCAGCTGGTTTGGCAAGTAACCCGAAATTGATGGTGTTCTGGAGAAAACCTGAACGTTTCCTGGTGTTAATTAAACACAGGTGAATTAATTATGTAATTAGTTACTTACTCTCTAGAAATGAGAGTGAAACTCACACACTGGAGAGTGTTGGAAGTACCATGAAAGCGTGTATATGGTCAGAGAAAGAACACTGGGGTGAACTGTATGAGAGAGAAAGACAATGTTCATTAAAATGAAACTGTGGTGAGGCAAGTTTTTCTTTGAGAAATAAGCCTCATAGTGGTCGGACAGGGCACAGAAACAGAAAGTGACACAGCTGTAGGCAATAATGATAAGACTGCTGATTGAGAAAGCAAGGACAACAGGCAAATTTGAACTCATTTTGCCTCAAAATTTCACCAGGTGTCAAGTGGTGTGGCAAGTAACACGTAATTAACTGTGTTCTGGAGAAATCCAGAATGATTCCTGGTGCTTTGTAAGCACAAGTAAATTAATCACGTAAATAGATACTTAATCTCTAGAAATGAGAGTGAAACTCAGAAATTGGAGAGGGTGAAAACTCCTTGAGAAAGCCTGTTTATGGTCAGAAATGGAACACTCTGGTTAACTGTATGAGTGTTGAAGACAAGGTTTATGAAAATATAGCTGTGGTGAGGGATGATTTTCTTTGAGAAATAAGCCTCATGGTGATCCGAGGGGCCTGAGAAATAGCCAGCCACACAATTGCGTGCAATAAGAACTCTGATTGAGAAAATAAGGACAACAGGCAAATTCCTACTCACTTTGCCTCAAAATAACACGAGGTGTCAGGCAGTGTGGCAAGTAACCCGTAATTCACGGTGTTCTCAAAAAATCCAGAATGATTCCTGGTGTTATTTAACCAAGTTAAATTAATTAGGTAATTAATTAATTAATCTCTTAGAAATGTGAGTGAAACTAAGAGATTGGAGAGTGTGGAAAGTACCACAAAAAAGCCTGTATATGGTCAGAGATGGAACACTCTGGTTAACTGTATAAGTGTGGAAGACAAGCTTCATGAAAGTAGAGCTGTGGTAAGGGATGATTTTCTTTGAGAAATAAGCCTCATGGTGGTTGGAGGGGCCTGAGAAACAGCCAGAGACACAGTTGTACACCCTAATGATAAGAACTCTGATTCAGAAAACAAGGACCACAGGCAAATTCGGATTCATTTTGTCTCAAAATATCACCAGGTATCAGCTGGTGTGGCAAGTAACCCGTAATTGACAGTGTCCTGGAGAAGACTGGATACTTTCCTGGTTTTAATTAAGCACGGGTAAACTAATTACATAATTAGTTACTTAATCTATAGAAATGAGAGTGAAACTCCGAGATTTGAGAGAGTTCAAAGTACCATGGAAAAGCCTGTGTATGATCAGAGAAGGATCACAGAGGTAAACTGTAGGAGAGAAAAAGACAATGTTAATTAAAATGAGCCTGTAGTGAGGGTAGTTTTTCTTTGAGAAATAAGCCTCATGGACAACAGGCAAATTCCTATTCACTTTGTCTCAAAATATCATGAAGGGGCAGGTGGTGTGGCAAGTAACCCAAAATTAACAGTGTTCTGGAGAAAACTGGAACATTTACTGGTGTTAATGAAGGACAGGAAAATTAAGTACTTAATTACTTAATTAATCTCTAGAAATGAGAGAGAAACTCAGAGATTGGAGAGTGTGGGAAGTACCATGAGAAAGCCTGTATATGGTCAGAGAAAGTACACTCTGGTTAACTGCATGAGTGTTGAAGACAAGGTTAATGAAAGTAAAGCTGTATTGGGGGATGATTTTCTTTGAAAAATAAGGCTCATGGTGGTATGAGCAGCCTGAGAAACAGCCAGCGACACAGTTGTATGCCCTAAGGATAAGAATGCTGATTCAGAAAACAAGAACCACAGGCAAATTCATATTCACTTTTTCTCAAAATATCACCAGGTATGACCTGGTGTGGCAAGTAACACGATATTGATGGTGTTCTGGAGAAAACAAGAATGTTTCCTGTGTTTATTCAGCACAGGTAAGTTAGTTACGTACTTAGTTACTTAATCTCTAGAAATGAGAGTGAAACTCAGAGATGGGAGGGTGTTGGAAGTACCATGAAAAAGCCTGTATATGGTCAGAGAAGGAACACTCTGGTTAACTGTATGTGTGTGGAAGACAAAGTTTATGGAAGTAGAACTGTGGTGAGGGATGATTTTCTTTGAGATATAAGCCTCATGGTGGTACGAGCAGCCTGATAAACAGCCAGAGACACAGTGTACGTCCTAATGATAAGAACGCTGATTGAGAAAACAAGGACCCCAGGCAAATTTGTATTAACTTTGTCTCAAAATATCACCAGGTATCAGATGGTATGGCAAGTAACACAAAATTGACGATGTTCTGGAGAAAATCGGAATGTTTACTGGTGATAATTAAGCACAGGTATATTAATTATGTAATTAGTTTCTCAATCTCTAGAAAAGAGAGTCAAATCAGAGATTGGAGAGAGTTGGAGGTACCATGAAAAAGCCTGTATACAGTCAGAGAAGGAACACTGTGGTAAAATGTATGAGAGAGAAAGACTATGTTCATTAAAAGAAGCTGTGGTGATGGAAGTTTTTCTTTGAGAAATAGGGCTCATGGTGGTTCGAGGGGCCTGATAAACAGCCTGCGACACAGCTGTAGGCAATAATGATAAGAACGTTGATCTTGAAAATAAGGAAAACAGGCAAATTCCTGTTCACTTTGTCTCAAAATATCACCAGGTGTCAGGTGGTGTGGCAAATAATCCGTAATTAGCGGTGTTCTGGAGAAAACCGGAAGGTTTCCGGGTGTTATTTAAGCAAAGGTAAATTAATTACATAATTAATTAATTGAGCTCTAGAAAAGAGAGTGAAACTCAGAGATTGGAAATTGTGGGAAGTACCATGAGAAAGTTTGTATATGGTCAGAGAAGGAACTCTTCGGTTAGCTGTATGAGTGTGGAAGACAAGGTTCATGACAGTAGAGCTGTTGTGGGGGAATATTTTCTTTGAGAAAAAAGCCTCATGGTGGTACGGGCAGCAAGAGAAACAGCCAGCGACATAGTTGTAAGCCCTATTGTTAACGCTGATTCAGAAAACAAGGACCACAGGCACATTCGTAAAATGAAGCTATGGTGAGGGAAGATTTTTGAGAAATAAGCCTCATGGTGGTCTGAGGGGCTTGAGAAACAGCCAACTACACAGCTGTATGCACTAATGAAAAGAAGGCTGATTGAGAAAACAATGACAGGCAAATTCCTATTCACTTTGTCT
Organism: Nesogale talazaci; assembly: GCA_004026705.1. Lineage (NCBI taxonomy): Eukaryota > Metazoa > Chordata > Mammalia > Afrosoricida > Tenrecidae > Nesogale > Nesogale talazaci. The sequence goes on along the minus strand of PVJH01002058.1, from coordinate 144,395 downwards.
CAAAATATCACCAGGTATAAGCTGGTGTAGAAAGTAACACAAAATTGACGATGTTCTGGAGAAAACCGGAACATTTCCTGGTGTTAATTAAGCACAGGTAAATTAATTACGCAATTAGTTACTTAATCTCTAGAAATGAGTGAAACTCAGAGATTGAAGAGTATTGGAAGTACCATGAAAAAGCCTGTGAATTGTCAGAGAAGGAAAACTGTGGTGAACTGTATGAGAGTGAAAGACAATTTTCATTAAAATGGACCTCTGCTGAGCGATATTTTTCTTTGAGAAAAAAGCATCATGGTGGTCTGAGAGGCCTGAGAAACAACCAGCGACACAGCTGTACATAAATATGATAAGGACGCTGATTGAGAAAACAAGGACCACAGGCAAATTCGCCTTTACTTTGTCTCAAAATATCACCAGGTATCAGCAGGTGTGGCAAGTAACACGAAATTGACAGTGTTCTAGAGAAAACCGGAAATTTTCCTGGTGTTAATTAAGCACAGGTAAACATTTGCGTACTTTCTTAATCTCTATAAATGAGAGTGAAATCAGAGATTGGAGAGAGGTGGGAGTACCATGAAAAAGCCTGTATATGGTCAGAGAAAGAACACTGTGGTGAACGGTATGAGAGTGGAAGACAATGTTCAATAAAATGAAGCTGTGGTAAGGGAAGATTTTCTTTGAGAAATAAGCCTCATGGTGGTTCGAGGGGCCTGAGAAGCAACCAATGACACAGCTGTAGACAATAATGATAAGAACACTGATTGAGAAAAGAAGGACATAGGGCAAATTCCTATTCACTTCATCTCAAAATATCACCAGGGATCAGCTGGTGTGGCAAGTCACCCGAAATTGATGGTGTTCTGGAGAAAACTGGAATGTTTACTGGTGTTAATGAAGCAAAGAAAACTTAAGTACTTTATTAGTTACTTAATCTCTAGAAATGAGAGTGAAATTCAGAGATTGGAAAGTGATAGAAGTACCATGAAAAAACCTATATATGGTCCGAGGAAGAGCGCTCAGGTGAACTGTGTGAGAGTGACAATCACTGTTAATTAAAATGAAGCTTGGTGAGGGAAGATTTTCTTTGAGAAATAAGCCTCATGTTGGTCCAAGGGCCTGAGAAACAGCCAGCAACACAGCGGTAGGCACTAGTGATAGGAATGCTGATTGAGAAAACAATGACAAGGGGCAAATTCGTATTCACTTTGTCTCATAATATCACCAGGTATCAGCTGGTGTGTCAAGTAACCCACAATTAACGGTGTTCTGGAGAAAACCACAATGTTTCCTGTTGTTAATTAAGAACAGGTAGATTAATTACGTAATTAGTTAATCTCTGGAAATGAGAGTGAAACTCAGAAATTGGAGAGTGTGGGAAGTACTATGAGAAAGCCTGCATATGGTCAGAAAAGGAACACACTGGTTAACAGTATGAGTGTGGAAGACAATGTTCATGAAAATAGAGGTGTGGTGAGGGAAGGAACACTCTGGTGAAATGTATGAGTGTGGAAGGCAATGTTCATGAAAGTGGAGCTGTGGTGAGGGATGTTTTTCATTGAGAAATAAGCCTCATGGTGGTACGAGCGGCCTAAGAAACAGCCCGGGACACAGCGGTGGGCACTTAAGATAAGAACGATGATTGAGAAACCAAGGACAACAGGTAAATTCACATTTGTTTTGTCTCAAAATATCACCAGTTGTCATCTGGTGTGGCAAGTAACCTGTAATTAACAGTGTTCTGGAATAAACCAGAATGTTTCCAGGTATTAATTAAGCATGGGTAAATTAATTATGTAATTAGCTTATTAATCTCTAGAAATGAGAGTGAATACCAGATATTTGAGAGTGTTGGAAGTATCAAGAAAAACACTGATATGGTCAGAAAAGGAACACTCTGGTGTACTGTATAAGCATTGAAGACAATTTTCATGAAAAGAGAGCTGTGGTGAGGGATGTTTTCTTTGAGAAATAAACCTCATGGTACTACGAGCGGTCAGAGAAATAGCCAGCAACCAAGCAGTAGACACTAATGATAAGAACGCTGATTGAAAACCAAGGATAACAGGTAAATTCGTATTGACTTTGTCTCAAAATATCACCAGGTGTCAGCTGGTGTGGCAAGTAACCAGTATTAACGGTGTTCTGGAGTAAGCCATAAGGTTTCCTGGTGTTAATTAAGCACAGGTAAATTAATTTCATAATTAGTTAATTAATCTCTAAAAGTGAGAGTGAATCTCAGAGATAGGAGAGTGAAGGAAATACCATGAAAAAGCCTGTATATCATAAGAGAAGGAATACTCTGGTCAACTGTATGAGTGTAGAAGGCAATGGTCATGAAAATGAAACTGTGGTGAGGGATTTTTTCATTGATAAATAAGCCTCATGGTGGTAACGAGCAGCCTGAGAAACAGCCAAGGACACAGCTGTAGGCACTTATGATTAAAACTCTGATTGAGAAGCCAAGGAAAACAGACAAATTCGTATTCACTTTGTCTCACAATATCACCAGGTGTCAGGTGGTGTGGCAAGCAACTTGTAATTAACGGTTTCCTGGAGAAATCCGGTACGTTTCCTGGTACTAATTAAGCACAGATAAATTAATTATATAATTAGTTAATTAATCTCTAGAAATGACAGTGTAACTCAGAGATTAGAGAGTGTTAGTAGTACCATGAAAAAGGTTGGTTATGGTCAGAGAACGAACAGCGTGGTGAACTGTATGAGAGTGAAAGATAATGTACATTAAAATGAAGCTGTGGTGAAGGATGTTTTTCTTTGAGAAATAAGCCTCATGGTGGTCCGAGGTGCCTGAGAAACAGCCAGCGACAAAGCTTTACGCAATAATGATAAGAACACTGATTGAGAAAACAAGGACAGCAGGCAAATTCCTATGCAATTTGCCTCAAAATAGCACCAGGTGTCAGCTGGCTGTGGCAAGTAACCAGTATTAATGGTGTTCTGGATTAAACCGGAATGTTTCCTGGTGTTAATAAACACAGGTAAATTAATTATGTAATTAGTTAATTAACCTCTAGAAATGAGAAGGAAACTCAGAGATTAGAGAGTGCTGGAATCACCATGTAAAAGCTTGTGTATGAGCAGAGAAGGAACACTGGTAAAACAATGTTCATGAAAATGGAGCTTTGATGAGGGGTGATTTTCTGTGAGAAAATACCAGCCTCCTGCTGGTACGTAAGACCTGAGAAACAGCCAGCTTCACAGCTGTAGGTGATAAATGATAAGCATAGTGATTGAGAAAGCAAGGACAACAGACAAATCCGGTGTTCATTTTGTCTGAAAATATCAATGGGTCTCATGTGATGTGCCCAATAAATGCTAATTATCAGCTTTCTGGAGAGATTCAAAACTTTCCTGGTGTAAATTAATCACAGTTATATTAATTACTTAATTAGATAATTAACCAATCCCCAGAAATGAGAGTGAAACTCTGAGATCAGAGATGCTGAAAGCACCATGAAGAGCCTGTGTATGGTCAGATAAGGAACACTGTTGAACTGTATGAGTGTGGAAGACAATGTTCATGAAAATGGAGCTGTGGCGAACGATGATTTTCTCTAAGAAATAAGCCTCATGGTGGTACGAGTGGCCTGAGAAACAGGCAGCAACACAGCTGTAGGCACTAATGAAAGAATGCTGATTCAGAAATCAAGGACAACAGGCAAATTCGTATTTACTTTGTGTCAAAATATCAGCAGGTGTCAGCTGGTGTGGCAGGTAACCCAAAATTGACGGTATTTGGGAGAAAACCGGAATGTTACCTGGTGTCAATTAAGCACAGGTAAATTAATTACGAAATTATTTAATAGTGAAACTCAGAGATTGGAGTGTGTGGGAAGTACCATGAGAAAGCCTGTATATGGTCAGAGAAGAAACACTCTGGTTAACTGTATGAGTGTTGAAGGCAAGGTTCATGAAAATAGAGCTGTGTTGAGGGATGATTTTCTCTGAGAAATAAGCCTCATGGTGGTACAAGCAGCCTGAGAAATAGCCAGCGACAGAGTTGTAGGCACTTAGGATAAGAACGCTGATTCAGCAAACAAGGACAACAGGCAAATTCGTGTTCATTTTGTCTCAAAATATCACCAGTTGTCAGCTGGTGTGGTAAGTAACACGTAATTAACGGTGTTCTGGAGAAAGCCAGAGCATTTCCTGGTGTTAATTAAGCACAGGTAAATTAATTACATATTTAGTTAATTAATGAGAGTAAATTCAGAGATTGGAGAAAATGGGAAGTACCATGAAAAACTCTGTATATGGTCAGAGAAGTAACACTCTGGGTTAACTGTATGAGTGTGAAAGACAAGGTTCATGAAATTAGAACTGTGGTGAGAGATGTTTATCTTTGAGAAATAAGCCTCACAGTGGTATGAGCGGCCTGAGAAACAGACAGAGAAACAGCTGTAGGCACTAATGATAAGAACACTGATTGAGAAAACAAGGACAACCGGCAAATTCCTTTTCACTTTGTTTCAAAATATCACCAAGTATCAGCTGGTTTGGAAAGTAATCCATAATTAACGGTGGTCTGGAGAAAATCGGAACTTTCCTGGTGTTACTTAAGCGCAGGTAAATTAATTAGGTAATTAGTTAATTGACCTCTAGAAATGATTGTGAGACCCAGAGATTGGAGAGTATTAGAAGTACCGTGAAAAAGCCTGTATATGGTCCTAGAAGGAACACTCTGGTTAACTGTATGAGCGTAGAAGACAATATTCATGAAAATGGAGCTATCCTGAGGAATGTTTTTCTTTGAGAAATAAGCTTCATGGTGGTATGAGCGGCCAAACAATCATCCATGGACACAGCTGCAGGAACTAATGATAAAAACGCTGATTGAGAAAACAAGGACAATAGGAAAAATCATATTTACTTTGTTTCAAAATATCACCAGGTATCAACATGTATGGCAAGTAAACCATAATTAAGGGTGTTCTGGAGAAAACTGGAACATTTTCTGGTGTTAATTAAGCACAGGTAAATTAATTATGAGATTAGTTTATTGATCATTAGAAATGAGAGTGAAACTCAGAGATTGGAGACTTTTGGAAGTACCATGAAAAATCCTGTATATGGTCAGAGAAGGAACACTGTGGTTAACTGTATGAGAGTGAGAGACAATGTTCATTAAAATGAAGCTGTGGTGAGGAATGTTTTTCTTTGAGAAATAAGTTGAACAAGTTGTCCTTGTTTTCTCATGGTGGGCCAAGGGGCCTGAGAAACAGCCAGTGACAAGCTGTAGGCAATAATGATAAGAACGCTGATTGAGAAAACAAAGACAATAGACAAATTCCTATTCTCTTTGTCTCAAAATATCACCAGGTGTCAGCTGATGTGGCAAATAATCCAAAATTAACGGTGTTCTGGAGAAAAACAGAACATTTCCGGGTGTTAATTAAGCAAAGTAAATTAATTACGTATTTAGTTAATTAATCTCTAGAAATGACAGTGAACCTCAGATATAAGAGAGTGTTGGTCGTACCATGAAAAAGCCTGTATATGGTCAGAGAAGGAACAGTGAGTTGAACTGTATGAGTGTGGAAGACAATGTTCATGAAAGTAGACCTGTGATGAGGGAGGTTTTTCTTTGAGAAATAAGCCTCATAGTGGTATGAGCAGCCTGAGAAACAGGCAGCGACACAGCTGTAGGCACTAATGATAAGAACCCTGATTGAGAAAACAAGGACAACAGGCAAATTCGAATTCACTTTGTCTCAAAATATCACCAGGTATCAGCTGGTGTGGCCAGTAACCAGTAATTAACGGTGCTCTAGAGAAAACTGGAACTTATCCTGGTGTTAATTAAGCACAGGTAAATTAATTATGTAATTAGTTAATTAATCTCTAGAAATGACAGTGAACCTCAGATATAAGAGTGTGTTGGTAGTACATGAACAAGCCTATATATGGTCAGAGAAGGAACAGTGTGTTGAACTGCATTTGAGCGAAAGACAATGCTCATTAAAATGAAGCTGTTGTGAGGTATGTTCTTCTTTGAGAAATAAGCCTCATTGTGGTCTGAAAGGCCTGAGAAACAGGCAGCGACACAGCTGTAGGCAATAGTAATAAGAATGCTGATGGAGAAAACAAGGACAACAGGCAAATTCATATTCACTTTGTCTCAAAATATCACCAGGTGTCAGCTGGCGTGACAAGTAACCAGTATTTAAGGGTGTTCTGGATTAAACCGGAATGTTTCCTGGTGTTAATTAAGCACAGGTAAATTAATTATGTAATTAGTTAATTAATCTCTAGAAATGAGAGGGGAACTCAGAGATTAGAGACTGTTTGAACTACCATGAAAAACCCTGTGTATGATCAAAGAAGGAACACTCTGGTGAACTGTATGAGCATGTAAGACAACGTTCATGAAAATGGAGCTGTGATGAGGGCTGTTTTTCTGTGATAAATTAGCCCCCTGCTGGTACATGCGACACGAGAAACAGCCAGGTGCACAGCTGTAGGTGATAAATGATAAGCATAGTGATTGAGAAAACAAGGAAAACAGGCAAATTTGGTGTTCATTTTGTCTGAAAATATCAACGGGTCTCATGTGATGTGCCCAATACATACTAATTATCAGCTTTCTGGAGAGATTCAAAACTTTCCTGGTGTTAACTAAGCACAGGTAAATTAATTACGTAATTAGTTACTTAATCTCTAGAACTGAGAGTGAAACTCAGAGATTGGAGTGTGTGGGAAGTACCATGACAAAGCCTGTATATGGTCAGAGATTGAACACTGTGGTGAACTGTATGAGCGTGGAAGCCAATGCTCATGAACAGAAGCTGAGGTGAGGGATGTTTTCTTGTGAGATATAAGCCTAATGGTTTTAACAGCGGCCTGAGAAATAGCCAGCGACACAGCTGTAGGCACTAGTGACAAGAATGCTTATCGATAAAACAAGGACAACAGGTAAATTCGTATTCATTTTGTCTCAAAATATCACCTGGTATCAGCTGGTGTGGGAAGAAACCCGTAATTAATGGTGTTCTGGAGAAAACTGAAACGTTTCCTGGTGTTAATAAAACCCAGGTAAATTAATTAGGTTATTAGTTAATTAATCTATAGAAATGAGAGAGAAACTCAGAGATTCAAGAATGTGGGAAGTACCATGAAAAAGCCTGTATATGGTCAGAGAAGGAACACTCTGGTTAAGTGTATGAGTGTAGAAGACAATGTTCATGAAAGTAGAACTTTGGTGAGGGATGTTTTTCTTTGAGAAATAAGCCTCAAATTGGTACAAGAGGCCTGAGAAACAGTCAGTGTACTAGAGAAAACAGGAACATGAAAATGGAGAACGAAAATCACCTCTCACAACAGCTTCATTTTAATGAACATTGTCTTTCACTCTCATAAGTTCACCACAATGTTCCTTCTCTGACCATATACAGGCTTTTTCATGGTACTTGCAACACTCTCCAATCTCTGATTTTCACTCTCATTTCTAGAGATTAAGTAACTAATTACATAATTAATTTACCTGTGCTGAAGTAACACCAGGAAATATTCCAGTTTTCTGCAGAACACCGTCAATTTCGAGTTACTTGACACACCAGTTGACACCTGCTGATATTTTAAGAAAAAGTGAATACTAATTTGCCTGTTGTCCTTGTTTTCTGAAGCAGCGTTCTTATCATTAGTGCCTATAGCTGTGTCACTGGCTGGTACTCAGGCTGCTCATACCACCATGAGGCTTATTTCTCAAAGAAAATCATCGTTCACCACAGCTCTACTTTCATGAACGTTGTCTTCCACGTTCATACAGTTCAACAGAGTGTTCCCTCTCTGACCATACACAGGCTTTTCATGGAACTTTCAGCATCTCTGATCTCGGTTTCACTCTCATTTCTGGAGATTGGTAATTATTTAATTAAGTAATTAATTTAACTGTGCTTAGCTCAGACCAGGAAAGGTTCTGAATCTCTCCAGAAAGCTGATAATTAGTGTTTATTCGACACACCACATGAGACCCGTTGCTATTTTCAGACAAAATGAACACCGAATTTGCCTGTTGTCCTTGTTTTCTCATTTGCTATGCTTATCATTATCGCCTACAGCTGTGCACCTGGCTGTTTCTCAGGTCGCGCGTACCAGCAGGAGGGTAAATTCTCACAGAAAAACACCCCTTATCACAGCTCCATTTTATTGCACATTGTGTTCCGCACTCATACAGGTCACCAGACTGTTTGTTCTCTGACCATGCAAAGGATTTTTCATGGTACTTCCAACACTCTCCAATCTCTGAGTTCCCCTGTCATTTCTAGAGATTAATTAACTAATTACATGGTTAATTTACTGTGCTTAATTAACACCAGGAAATGTTCTGGTTTTCTCCAGAAATGGATTACTCGCTACACCAACTGACACCTGGTGATATTTTGAGACAAAGTGAATATGAATTTGCCTGTTGCCCTTGCTTCCTCAGTCAGCATTCTTATCATTAGTGCCTACAGCTGTGTCGCTGGCTGTTTCTCAGGCTGCTCGTACCACTATTAGGCTCATTTCTAAGAGAAAAACATCCCTCACCACAGCTCTACTTTCATGAACATTGTCTTCCTTACTCATACAGTTCACCACAGTGTTCCTTCTCTGACCACATACAGGCATTTTCATGGTACTTCCAACACTCTCAAATCTCTGAGTCTCACTATCATTTCTAGATATTAATTAACTAATTACCTAATTAATTTACCTGCACTTAATTAACAGCAGGAAATGTTCTGAGTTTCTCCAGAACACAGTTAAATATGGGTTACTTGCCACACCAGCTGACACCTGGTGAAATTTTGAGACAAAGTGAGTATGACTTTGCCCATTGTCCTTGGCTTCTCAATCAGCGTACTTATCATTAGTGCCTACAGCTATGCCTCTGGCAGTTTCTCAGGCCGCTCCTACCACAATAAGGCTAATTCTCAAAGAAAATCATCTCTCACCACAGCTCGACTTTCATGAACATTGTCTTCCATGCTCATACATTTTACCAGAGTGTTCCTTCTCTGACCATATACAGGCTTTTTCGTGGTATTTCTAATCATCTCCAATCTCTGAGTCTCACTATATTTCTAGAAATTAATTAAGTAATTACATAATTAATTTACCTGTGCTTAATTAACACCAGAAAATGTTCCGGGTTTCTCCAGAACTCCGTTAATTCCGGCTTACTTGCCACACCAGCTGACACCTGGTGATATTTTGAGACAAAGTGAATACAAATTTGCCTGTGGTGCTTGGTTTCTCAGTCAGCGTTCTCTACAGCTGTGTCGCTGATTGTTTCTCAGGCCAATCATACCACCATGAGGCTTATTCCTCAAAGAAAATCATCCCTCAGCACAGCACCATTGTCATGAACATTGTCTTTCAGTCTCATACAGTTCACCACAGTGTTCCTTGTCTTACCATATATAGGCTTTTCATGGTACTTCTAATACTCTCCAGTCTCTGAGTCTCACTATATTTCTAAAGATTACTTAATTAGCTAATTAATTTACCTGTGCTTAATTAAAACCAGGAAACATTCCGGTTTTCTCCAGAACACCATTAATTACGGGTTACTTGCCACACCAGCTGATACCTGGTGAGATTTTGAAACAAAGTGAATATGAATTTGCCTGTTTTCCTTGGTTTCTCAATCAGGGTTCTTATCATTAGTGCCTACAGCTGTGTCGCTGGCTGTTTCTCAGGCCACTCATACCACTTGAGGGTTATTTCTCAAAGAAAATCATCCCTCACCACAGCTTCATTTTCATGTACATTGCCTTCCACACTCATACAGTTCACCAGAGTTTTCTATCTCTAACCATGTACAGGCTTTTTCCTGGTGCTTCCAACACAATCCAGTCTCTGGGTTCACTCTCATTTCTATAAATTAACTAACTAATTACTGAATTAACTTAGCTGTGCATAATTAACACCAGGAAACATTTCAGTTTTCTCCAGAATACCGTTTATTTCGAGTTTCTTACCACACCAGTTGACACCTGGTGATATTTTGTGACAAAGTGAATACGAATTTGCCTGTGGTCCTTGTTTTCTGAATCAGCTTTCATATCATTAGTGCCTACAGCTGTGTCGCTGGCTGTTTCTCAGGCCGCTCATACCACCATGAGGTTTATTTCTCAAAGAAAATCAACTCTCACCACAGCTCCATTTTCATGGACGTTGTCTTCCACGCTCATACAGTACACCAGAGTGTTCCTTCTCTGACCATATACAGACTTTTTCATAATACTGCCAACACTCTCCAATCTCTGAGTTTCACTCTCAGTTCTAGAGATTAATTAAGCAATTACGTAATTGATTCACTTGTGCTTAATTAACGCCAGGAAACGTTCCTGCTTTTTCCAGAAAACCATTAATTACGGGTTGCTTGCCACACCATCTGACACCTGGTGATATTTTGAGACAAAGTGAATTCGAATTTGCCTGTTGTCCTTGGTTTCTCAATCAGGGTTCTTGTCACTAGTGCCTATAGCTGTGTCGCTGGCTGTTTCTCAATCCACTCCTCCCACCATGAGGCTTATTTCTCAAAGAAAATCCTCCCTCACCTCAGCTTCATTTTCATGAACATTGTCTTCCACACTCATTCAGTTCACCTGAGTGTTCCTTCTCTGACCATATACGGGCTTTTTCATGGAACTTCCAACTCTCTCCAATCTCTGAGTTCTTTCTCATTTCTAGAGATTAACTAATGATGTAATTTATTTACCTGTGCTTAATTAACACCAGGAAACATTCCTGCTTTCTCCAAACCACCGTTAATTATGGACTACTTGCCATACCAGCTTGCACATTTTGATATTTTGAGACAAAGAGAATACAAATTTGCCTGTTTTCTTTGTTTTCTCCATCAGCGTTCTTATAATTCGCGCCTACAGATGTGTCCCTGGCTGTTTGTCAGACCGCTCGTACCACCATGAGCCTTATTTCTCAAAGGAAATCACCTCTCACCACAGCTCCATTTTCATGAGCATTGTCTTCCACATTCATACCGTTCACCAAAGTATTCCTTCTCTGACCATATATAGTCTTTTTCATGGTACTTCCAACACTCTCCAATCTCTGGCTTTCACTCTCATTTCTAGAGATTAAATAACAAATTACGTAATTTATTTACCTGTGCTTATTTAACACCAGGAAACGTTCAGGTTTTCTTCAGAACACTGTTAATTACGGGTCACTTTCCACACAACCTGACACCTGGTGATATTTTGAAACAAAGTGAATACAAATGTGCCTGTTGCCCTTGGTTTCTCAATCAGCGTTCTTATCATTAGTGCCTAGTGCTGTGTCACTGGCTGTTTCTTAGGCCGCTCGTACCACCATGAGGCTTATTTCTCAAAGAAAAACATCCCTCACAACAGCTTCATTTTCATGAACATTGTCTTCTACGCTCATGCATTTCACCACTGTTTTCCTTCCTACCAAGCATACTGTCCTTCTCCAGGTATCAGTTCCTCTGATATGTCCAAAGTACAGGAGGTCAAGTTTCCCCACCCTTGCTTCTAAGGATTCCAGCTCTGGTTCTTCCAGAACAGATTTATTTATTCTTCTGGTAGTCTGTGCATGGTTTATTTGATATTCTTTGACAACAACACTATTCAAAGATCACCCCGCTTTCACATAGGTATAAGGCAATTCAAAATACGGTGGCATGAATCAGGCACAGCTACATAATCCTCAAAGAGATATTTCTGCTCTTAGCCCTTAAAGGAGTCTATTGCAAACAGACAAATCCAATACATTTTGTCATTTTATTTTTTTATTGCTATTTCCATGAGTGGGAAGAAGATGGGACTTTCTATTCCTGCAAACAGTTAGTCTCAGGACTTTCTATTCTTGCAAACAGTTAGTCTTGGGAAGGAGAGCGGGTGGGAGTCTCAGAACTCAAAAAGGCAGTTCTACCTTGTTCTATAGTGTCACTGTGAGTTGCCATTGACTCGTGGCAGTGAGTTTGGTTGGGTGTTGATTGCAGATCCAAATAAAATGAAATCCATAATTACAGGCATATATGAAAACTTCAATTTTTTTCTCACTCATTCTGATCTTGCTTGTTGCCCCATTGTAAGGATTTTTGTCTTGTTGACATAGAGTTGCTCTCCACTCTGATCTTCATCAGTAATTGTTTTAAGTCCTCTTCATTTGCAGCAAGAAGGGTGTGTTATCTTCATATCATAAGATATTAATTAGCCCTCCTTCAATCTTGATGCCTTATTATTCTTCATAAAGTGCCACTTCTCACATGATTTACTCAGCATACAGATTGAATAACTCTGGTGAAAGAATACAACCCTAACACCCACATCTCGTGATTTCAAGTTAAGCAGTATCCCCAACCACTCGGTCTCCTCTTGTCCTATTTGAACGCCTACCTCTGGGTTTTTATGCAGATTCTGCATGATCACAAATAAGTGTCCTGAGATTCCCATTCTCTCCAATGATATGCATAGTTTGTGACAATCCACGCAATCAATAAAATACCTCAGCAAAATCAATAAAATATAAGCAAACATCTTTCTAGTATCTACTGTTTTCAGCTAAGGTCCATTTGATGCTGGCAATGATATTCCACATTCTATCTGAAACTGAATTGAAGTTCTGATGACTCCCTGTTGATGACAGATTCATGGATACTATTATATCCTTTCTTAAATTATCTTCAACAAAATTTTTTGGTCTATGATATTAACGATATTATTTGGTAATGTCTACTTTTTGTTGGGTCATCTTTCTTTAAAATGAGGATGACCATAGAACTCTTCTAGTCATTTGAGCAAGTAGCTACTTTCCAAATATCTTGACAAAGAAGAAAAGTGTTTTGTGGGATGAATCTAAGACTTTTTCCTAACTCTATTTCCTCCAAACATCAGATGCTTCCAACCTGACAGACCGCTGTCTGGATAGGCCCACCCTCCGCTGTTATATTGCAATAGATTTCCTGTCCCCAAAGCCATCAGTCTGGTCCTAGTAGGTGGGGTTCACACCCTCATGTTAATGGTCTCTCTAAAGGCCAGAGAACAAGTCAAACGTCCTGCCACATCCAAAGTTATGCTGCCATCATGAGTCTGGGGTTCTACCATCTTAACAGATATTATCCTATCCCTCCACTTCCTATTACTGTGTGCCCCTGAATCATCCCCCTCCTGTCACTGTATTACCTATATCACAACCCTTTCCTGTGATATATGCCGTTACCTGTAATTAGGGGGCTTCTATGTCCCCAAGAGATATAAAAGGTCTGGGTTAATAATAAATCTCTCTCCATGTGGTCCATCAAGCGGGGCTGAGATGAGCATGCTACCACAAAATGTGTCTGACCTCATTATTTCTATCTCTCATATTTTCTATGACTTCACTATAATCTTTATTTATTATTACTGTGTAATTTCATCTACCAGACTGTGCTGATGTGTTAGGGGCTGGTTCCTTTGACAGTGTCCCTAGCACCAAGCAGTTTGTTGAATCACTTTTAAAATGCCATTGAAAGCCTAGAAGAAATGGAGAAATCGCTAGAGACACACTACATACCTAAACCAACACAAGCAGGGGTAGAAAATGTGAGCAGACCTATAACAAAAGAAGAAATTTAATAGGTCATTATAAAACCCCCAACATAAAAGAACCCTGGCACAAATTAGCGAGAGAATCGGGGGAAAATCTAAGAACCTTGACCCAGGGAATACAAAGGCTAACTGCAACAGGACAGGGTACACATTCAGGGGAACCTGAAATTGACAAATGGGACTTACTTAGAATAAAGCACATGTGTACATCAAAGGATTTTACCAAGAGTGTAGCCAGGCAACCCACAGACTGGGAGAGGATTTTTAGCAACAGTACAACAGATAAAGGGCTTATTACAAAAGTCTACAATACCCTCGTCTCATGCAAGAAGATGAAAACAGATAACCCTATGAAGAAATGGGAAAAAGAACTGAAAAGAAGTTTCACTAGAGAAGAGGTCCTTATGGCCAATGAACATATGAGAAAATGCTCCTGCTCACTAGCCATCAGAGAAATGCAAATCAAAACAACCATGAGATATCATCTAACACCCTTAAGGCTAGCCCAGATCAGAAAATCAGAGTGCAACAAATGTTGGAGGGGATGTGGTGAAATAGGAACACTTCTACATTGTTGGTGGTCACGTAGATATGTACAGCCACTGTGGAAAGCAGTCTGGCGATATTTAATGAAAATGGAAGTTGAACTACCCTACAATCCAGCTATACCACTATTGGATATATACCCAGAAGAGGCAAGAAATAAACCACAGCCAGCGGTATGCATGCCAATGTTTATTGCAGCACAATTCATAATCACAAAGACGTGGAAGCAAGCTAAATTTCCATCAGTAGATGAATGGATTAGCAAACTCTGGCACATACACACAATGGAGTACTATGCCTCACTCAAAAGCTCGGACGAATACATGAAAAACATCTCTGCGTGGGAAGAACTGGAGGAAATTATGCTAAGCGAAGTTCGTCAATCACAAAAGAAGTACTGCATGAGCACCCTGAGGTAAGTAGAAACAGTATGGTGAGTATAAAAGAGAAAACTTCTGTACCATAACAGTTGGTTCAAGAAGTAGGGTAAGGGGAGGAGGGAGGACCAAACCCAGGGAGGTAGACTTTGGGTACAACACAGTAATGGGAGAAACATGAGGGGGGTAGAGGGGATAGGGAGATAAAAGGGAGTTCAAAAAGGAAAAGATAACAGAGGGAACAGGGCACTAATCTACCCAGGTGGAGGGAGTACTGGTCTTGTCTCCACAGAAACCGGAGTGGGCAGGCAGTTCCTACCACAAAGCACCCAACCAGTAGGACAGCGTGGATGCATGGAAGGATGCAAGAAAAGAGAGAGCTAGAGAGCTGCAAGCAACCAGAGTCAGATGGGCTCCTTTTCTAGAAGTGGACATGGCAGAGAACAGGTTGGGGGAGGGGCCAGCATCCCACACCCACAGGGATAAAGACAAGAAGGGAGGAAGAGGAAGAGAGCTGGTCCAAGCTCCACACCGACACATGATGCTCAGAGGACTATATCCCTCTGGAGATGCTATGAGCCACAGAAAGAACTGGGCAAACAATGGTTCCTGGGGGCATAAGAGAGGAGAGAAGAGGGGCGATGCACAAACACATGGATGGGGGAGGGGGGCAACAAAATGGTCTGGATTCAATGGAAAGGAGAGTGTGGGAGGCCTGGTCAGGATCAAGCAAGGACAAAGAATCTATGAGGGAACACTGAAACACCAGAGATGGTGGAACAAGATGGTGAGACAGGAGGGAGACGGAAGAAAATAGAGGAAAGAGCTAGAAGGCAAAGGGCACTTGCAGAGGTCTAGCATGGGTATGTCCATACATAAATACAACTATCTGTTATAAGGTGGGAATAACTTTAAGAACATATCTAGAGGCCAAATAGTAGGGCAGCAGATGGACCTTAGACCCTCACCCTGGTGCTCCCTCAATGCAAGAACACTTTGTTCTATGAATCTGGTATTCCTCGAGGCTCACTGGCCCAACATGAACACTGAAGTAAAATGGGTGCATAAGCAAATGTGGTGAAGAAAGATGATGGTGCTCAGGCATCAAAGGATATATCGCCTGGAGTCTTAAATGCCTAAAGATAAACAATAGACCATCCACTTGAGAAGAGACCACACCCACACAGAAGAAGCACAACAGCCAGCATGGTCACACAGTGGTGAAAGGTCTAGGCAATAGACATCAAATGGGGGTGGGGGTGGGGGGGAACACATATCAATGTGTTCACACACACCCGAAGGTGCCCACTGAGGACATGTGGGAGCATGAGCAAGAGTGGTGAAGAAAGCTGATGGTGCCCAGCTATCAAAAGATATAGCATCTGGGGTCTTAAAGGCTTGAGCATAAACAAGCAGCCATCTAGCTCAGGAGCAACAAAACCCACCATAAAAGAAGCTCACTTGCCTGTGCAGTCATGAGGTGCTGAAACAATCAGGCATCAGGCATCAAAAAACAAAAATCAAAATCAATGGACCAATTAACTCCCGATATTGCTGAACACAAATGGATAGAGAGGCAAACAAAAAGATGGTGCCCAGCTACCAAATGACTGAATGTCTAGAGTCTCAAAGACTTGAAGATAACTGAGTTGCCATTCAGCATGGAGACAGCAAAGTCCACAGGAAAGAAGCACACCATCAAGTGTGATCAAGAGGGCCCAAAGGGAGCAGATATCGAGCATCAAAGAACAGGAATCACTTCATTATGAGTGAGGGGAGGGACAGGATGGGGACATAGGACCCACTGGTGGGTAATTGGCCACCCCCTTACAGGGGAGCCACAGGAAGGAGACAGACTAGTCAGAGTGCAGCCAGGCAGTGATTATGCATACACGTTTCCTCTAGTTCCTGAGGTCTCCTTACCCCCAACCATCATGATCCCAACTCTACCTTGCACATCCGGATGGACTGGAGAAGGTACACTAGTGGAGAGAGGAGCTGGAGATATGGGGAAGTCAGGTGGATGAGCCCCCTTGGGCCGGTGGTTAGAATGGAACTACTGGATGGGGGGAGAGAAGATGGGGTAGAGACGGAACCAGCTGCAAGAATCTACATATGACCTATCTGGAGGATGGGCATGGGGGAGTGGGCTGAGGGAGGTGTTGGGCAGAGTAACATATGACATAATAATAATAATTTATAAAGTATTGAGGGTTGATGGGAGAGAGAGAGCAGAGGAACAGGGGACCGGTTGGAGAAACTGACACCAAGGGATGGGAGAAAGGGCGGATGTTTGGAGGATGATGATGGCAGCGGACGTGCGAGGGTTCTTGTCACAGTATGTTTATTTATGTATTGGAAAAATGATGTACGAGCCCCCAATAAAATGATTTTTAGTTAAAAAAAAAAAGAACCCTGGCAGTGATATATGCATTGGAGAATTCTACCAAAAATTCAAAGAAGAAGAAAAAATTCAAAGAAGAATTGATATCAATTTTATTCAAACTAAATACATAGAAAAGGAAGGACTACTCCTTAATTCTATAAAGTCAGCATAACCCTTATACCAAAGTCAAGCAAATATACCATACAAAAAATTACAGACTAAGCTGTATCATGAATATAGATGCAAATATTATTAACAAAATTATAACTCAGAATTCAACATCATATTAAAAATAACATATCATAATTAAACAGGATTCATACCAAGAATGCAAGGATGATTCAACATTATTAGAAAATCAGTGTAATTCACCATATAAATCACAATTAATGTAGAAAAATTATTTGACAATATCCAACACCCTTTCTTGATAAGAACTCTCAGAAAAATAGGAAGAGAAGGGAAATTTTTTCAGCATAATTACAGATATATATGCAAAATCACCAGCCAACATTAGTGTTAACAGGAAAAGATTGAGAACATTCCTGTTGAGCATAAGATTGAGATAAAGATGGTTGTTATTCAATAATGTACTTGAAGCCCTAACTGAAGAATGAAAAATAAAGGACATTAAAATAGAAGGGAAAAGTTAAAGTATCCTTATTTGCAAATGACATGATCCTAAACATAGAGTAACCACAAGACTACAAGAAAATTACTGTAACTAATAGAAAGATTCAGCAAAGTGATCATGTACAAGATCAATATACGACATCCAGTTGAGTTCCTCTACATTAAAAAGGAGGAGTCTGTAAAGGAAATTAAGAAAACAGTGTCATTTACAGTAATACCTGAAAGGATAAAATACCTGGGAACAAACCTCATCTGGATAGAAAATATTTACACAAAGAAAACTATAAAACACTACTTTGAGAACATAAATAGAAAAATAATTCTTTTTTTAAAGATACATGGGCTTTAATTTAGCTTTAAATGCTAATCATTTTATTTACAAATTGCCACATCATTCACATACCACAGTCCAAATCTGTTGAAAAGAGTTGTGCGGCATCACTACAATCACTTGTTATTAGCTCTCCACGTCCCCCGACCTCAAGAAAACATGAATCCAGTGACTGTCTCTCTAGGCTTGCCTGTCCTGGATTCTATAGAAAGAAAAACATGTAACTAAAAATACAACAAAATATAAAAAGCAAAAACCCAATTACAATCACAAAAAAATAAAACAAAGAAAAACCCTATTGAAAAGTATATATCTAACTTTCTGAGGTATTACCAATTATTTCCAATATACAGTTTTACATAATCTTACATACATGACCCAAATGGAAAGGGGTTTCAATTTCTCCACATTTCAGTCTTTTTAATTACAAATTATGAAGTGATCACTCATAACAGTTTTTCCACATATCAAACAATTTAATCACTCAGTCTGATTAAGATTTATGCAATCATCACCAAAATCTGTTTCAGAATATTCCCCTCCTATTACCCTATCCAGTTAACTGTAGCTATAGATCTATAAAATACAATCATACAATATCATGCAAAGCATTCAGACAGATAAACAAATCCAGCAATGGCTAGATAAAGCAGAAAAATCTTAATCAAAGAGAAAGTAGATGTGTTAGTCTGGTTTGAACAAATTCAGAGGCACTCATATGTATGTACGAAAGAATTTCATATCAAAGAGCAATTGTATATTAGACTCATGCAACACATTGGATGATGCCTAATACAGGACTCTCATAGGCTGGTTTGTGGAAAGTCTTATGGATTCAGTCGTGATGGAAGCATCTCAGTGCTGGTATGGGTCTCCATGTGGCTCATCCAGCTCCAGGCCTCTGGTTCCATCAGCATAGCTTCATGTGACTTGTCAATATGAATGTCTCATAGGGAAAGAGTTTGTGTCTTCCCTCCAGGGAGAAAGCGAGAAGTTCTCAGAATCATTAAGAGAAGGCCATGCTTACTCAGAGGCCTCACTGGCTGTGACGTGATTGACAGACTAGACTCTACCCCTTTTCAAGTTGACAAATTATGTAACTGCTACAGTATAAAATATTAAAAACTGATACAACTTTAAGACGAGTCAAAAGGAAGATCAAATGATAGACTATTTGTTCAGAGAACCTACTGATTAGAGAGATATTGTTTGGCAATGGCATATATAATCAAGGTCTAATTTCTAAAATATATAGAAAACATCAAAAACTTACCAACAAAAAGAAAAAAAATCCATTCAAAAATGGACAAAGAACATGAGCAGATACTTCACAAAAGAGAACATTCAGGAGTCCAACAAATACATGAAATGATACTACCAATCTCTGGCCTCTGGAGAGATGCACACTATAATGAGATACCATCTCGCCTCTATAAAAATGGTACTGATGAGAAAATAACAAATTCTGGTGTGGTTGCAGAAGTATTGCTGATGGGGGTATGGTACAACCATGATAATAAAAAACAGATGTCCTAAAATGACACTTTCTCAAAAGGCAAGAAACCCAGATACTTCATGATCCAGCAATCCCACTCCTCGATATAGAGCCTAGGTATGTAAGAGGAAAAATGTGAATTGGCATATTCATACCTATGCTCAGTGTAGCACTATTCACAATATCAAAATGATGGAAACAACCTGGGTGCCCATCAGCCCGTGACTGGATAAACAAATTGTGGTACATACAGGTAATGGAATACCGTGCAACTATTAAACAATGAGAAGTCTATGAAATATAACATGGTTTGTTCTGGAGGACATTATGCTGAGTTAAAAAAGTCAATCATGAAAAGACAAATATTGTATAGACCCAGAAATATAAAACATCAAGACGAGGTTTATATACAGAAAGGGAACATCTTTGATGATGACTAGGCATGGAAGAGAGTGGGAGATAGAGTCATTTGATGGATAGTAGTCAGACAAAACCAATGTGGGAAAAGTAATGACAAAGCATATGATAATGTTGAAGAGGCCATATTTGAGCCCTCTGGGCACACAAGGAAGCAGGAGAATCCATCTCTCCACAAAGGCCAATTGCTATTTGACTAAGGTCACTCATGTCTCTACTCTCTATTCTTCTTTTACCCTCTATGACACCATTTGTTCCTCTCATAGCAGTCTATTCTGCTAGGTTGAATAGTCCATTATAATGATCACACCAAACTCACACAATGCACATGATTAAGAGGGGTTATTGGAGAAGTTATCAAGTTATCTCTAGTTAGATTATAAAACATGAAGGATACAATCTTTAGTCTATAGCAGTGACTCTCCTGGCCAGGAATCAAATCTCTGTGGTTCTCAAACTCTCAGCTACACTGTCCCTTCACCTGTGCCTTGTGGGCCTGGAAGCCCTGCCACTACTCTGCTTCACAGGCTCTTCGTCTCAAACTTGTTCCGCTGCTCTGCCTCATGGTATCAGCCTCTGGTCCTGGTGCAGCATGACAACTGCCTCCACCACTTCAGGCAGGTATTTCCAACATGCTCCACTAATGCTCGTCCTCCTTGATGGTCCCAGAAATTCTCTCTTTCCCTACTTCTGAAGTTTGAATTATATCAATGGAAGAATGGTGACCAAAAGTGATCAATCCCTCTCCTAGTGTTTCACATGTCCTATTTGATAGTTCTACACCATTATTTGATGGAAGTTACAAGACATTGATAGATGAGTCATAATAAGAAATTTCACTTCAAAACTTCACCATGGTAATTAAAGATATCAAGAAGTACATGAAAAAGGGACAGTTTTTGCAAATAATATAGTATATGTAATTTTTCAGCAGTGAAAACACCAGAAATATGTGTAAACATGAATACATATATGTGTAGAAAGACATATGTAAGCATACACATGCACATATAGATATATCTGTAGGTCTATGTATATACGTGTTTGTAAGTGATGAATATATATCCAAATGTACCAAAGCATATAGAGGATAGCCTCCTACACATATCCAAACAACTTGCAGGTTTGGTTCACTGGGTAAAAAACTTTGGGCCATAGTCTTCAGAGGCAACTTAGTCAATGTGTAGTTCACAAAGATAATGTTCTACATTTTAGATTTCTAAAATAATTTTATTGGGGGCTCATACAACTCTTATCACAATCCATGCATACATATATTTTATGGCCAATGTGTCCTTTCACCCACTTCCCTGTTTTCCATATGTTAAGGAGAAGGTCATATGCAGGACCCTGCAATTGGTTCCCCTTTCTACTCCACCTTCCCTCCAACCTCCCGGTATCACCATTCTCACCACTGGTTCTGAAGGGATCATCTGTCCTGAATTCCCCATGTTTCCAGCTTCAGTGTACATGCCCTGGTCTAGCTAGATTTGTAAGGTAGAATTAGGATCATGATAGTGGGTGGGAGGAAGCATTTAAGAACTAGTGGAAAGTTGCTTACCTCATTGTTGCTACATGTACCTTGACTGACTCATCTTCTCCTTGTGGCCCCTCTGTAAGGGGATGTTGCTTTACCTATTGATGGGCTTTGGGTTTCCAATCTGTACTTCCCCCTCATTTATAATGATATAATTTTTAGTTCTTTGATGCCTGATCCCTGATCCCTGATCCCTTCAACACCTCATTGTCACACAGGCTGGTGTGCTTCTTCCATGAGCAGCTTTGTTGCTGCTCGGCTAGATGGCCACTTTTTTACTTTTAAGTATTTAAGACCATAGAAGTTATATCTTTTGATATCCAGGCACCATCAGCTTGCTTCACCACATTTGCTTACGCACACATTTGTCTTCAGCGATCATATCAGGAAGGTGGGCATGCAATGCTATGCTTTTAGTTCTTTGAAGCCTGATAACTGATTCTTTGACACATCGTAGTCATACACACTGGTATCCTTCTTCCATGTCAGCTTTATTGCTTCTGAGCTAGACGGCTGCTTGTTTTATTTTCAAGCCTTTAAGACCCCAGACACTATATCTTTTGATAGCTGGGCACCATCAGCTTTCTTCATCATCTTTTCTTATGCACACCTTTGTATTTGGTGATCGTGTTGGGAAGGTGAGCATCACAGAATGTCAATTTAATAGAGCAAAGTGTTCTTGCATTGAGGAAGTACTTGAATGGAGGTCCAATGCCCATCTGCTATCTTAATACTAACCTTATAAGTATATGCACATAGATCTAGCTCCCCATCATCATATATAAATTTTTCACCGATATACATGCCTGTATTTAGACCTCTATAAATGCCCTTTACCCCCCAGTTCTTTTTTTAGTCTGGAGGAGAAAACAACCAGACTGATGTTTCTGGGGGGTCATGGGAGATGGGGAGGTGGGGGAAAGGAGGTGGTGTTGACTAACCCAGGGAAAAGGGAACAACAAGATATCCCAAATCAGAGGAAAGGATGGTATGAGAGGCATGATAGGGATTGTTCAAGAGTGATGTAACAGAGAGAAAATAGTGAAACCCAAATGGAGGCTGAGCATGATAGTGGGACAAGAGGAAAGTGAAAGGAAATAGAGAAAAGAACATTCTAAATTTTTGAGTAATGTCTAAGTGTCTTAAAAGATTATGAGTGGTCATCTGGGCTTTAACCCTTGGTTTATATTTGGATAGAGTAAAAGAAAATGAAGAAAATCAGCTCTCAGAGAAGAAACTAGTTCACAGGATAAATAGACCACATGAATCAGAGTCTCTTCAAACTTGAGATCAGAAGGACTAGTTGTGGCAGTTACATAATCTGCTGTCAACTTGAGTGAAGGACTGGAATCTAGTCTGTCAATTAGGCCACAGTTTAATGACCTCATTTGTAGGCACAATGGAGATAAATATCTCACTAAAGGTCAGACCCACTCTCTCTGCTTTGCCTTTCCTACTTTTGAGACACTCAAAGAGATGGAGGAGACATGTGGAGACCCATGCCAATGTCGAGATGCTTCCACTGTCGCTGGATCCACAAGACCTTCTATCCTTGGCCTATGATCTTTCTGCATTCAGCATCATTGTATATGCTAAATGAGTCTAAAGAAGAATTTATGAACTAGTATTGGACATATGGGCTAATATCAGACTTGGACTTGATCTGGACTGGGCTGGAATGCTTTCTCAACATACAATTACTCTTTGATATAAAGTTTCCTCTTATACACATATCAATCTCCTAGATTTGTTTCTATAGCCTACCCAGACTAACACACTAAATGATGCCCATCTAACACAATAAACCATTATGACCAGAAATACCATAGAATGTCCCAAAGAGAAAGTGAGAGAAATATAGAACAAAGCTCAAATTCAAAAAAAAAAAAAAAAAAAAAGGTTGGACCTACCCAACAGGTAAAGGCTAGAGGAGCCCACAAGACCATCACCCTAACCAAAATTGTGTTTGAACATAGAAGGGAAGGTATTTCTGCAGGTCACTTTTCAGTCAAATGATAGGCTGGAAGATAAAATAAACAATATTACCTTTGATTAAAATGCCTTCTTAAAGAGTGAGACCAGTCAACATGTGCCCAAAAGTCAAGATGATAAGGAAAGGAGGATAAGGAAGGCTAGATTAATGGAAATAAAACCAACAGAACACAAATGATGTGAATGCTGGAATATTGTAAACATTTCAGCCAATGACATGGGAACATGTGTACAGAAGTTGTTAAAGAGGAACCTACTTTGCTTTGTAAGCTTTCACCAAAAAACACAAAATGCTATTTTAAAACTTAAAAATAAAAGTGTAGAAAAAGATGCACTTGCTAAAAAAGGAGCTGGAAAGTCAGCATTGCTGGTTCAAGGTCACCATTTACTCCACAGGAGAAGGTGAAGAGACCAAGTCTTCACTCAACCCACAAAGCAGAAAGTTCTATAATCAACAACATGTTAGAAAGGTTTTGTTGTTGTTGTTGTTGTTGTTGTTTGTTTGCTTGTTTTTTGCTGAGTACTAATTGGACTGTTTAGGGCTGCAAAAACAGGAACTCCAGACTCACCTGACTTACACCTTAAAGAAAATTACTATCTCCCACTTTTAAAAATCTCGATAATATCCATAATTGGTTGATATGGAGGCTTAATGATATCATGAAGGAAGGGTTGTGTTTATTCTCTCTCTCCTTCCCTTACTCAATGTGTTGGTTTTCTGCCAGCATCACCAGATGGATCCTGCTCTTTCTGGTTATGATGGTTAGGGATTATGTCAGCTGATTACTACATATCAGCCTACCAATTGGACTGCAGCCTGATGACATCTCCTTGGTGTTCTAAGCCTCTTTGTGCAAGCGAGACCGAGAAGAGTCAAATTCTCTTCGATCCCTTCACCTTCTTCTGGATCTTGCATCTGGCTCCTTGATTTCTTCTTTCCTTGCCTGCCTCCCCTGGGTGCCACCAGCAGACTGCCAACGGTGGGTTCATTCAGCTGACTTTAGACAACTGCATCCACCAATCTGTGCCTGCTCCTGTTTCTGCTTCCAGGATTCAGGAGAAGCCTGACTTGAACCGGGTTGGACTTAACCTATTTCTACGACAGTGTAAGCTATTTATTGTTAGAAATTCTTTCTGTAGACAACACATACAGTTAGCACTGATTTTACTTCTCTAGAAAACCCAACCCAACACATGGGTGTTGTATACAGATGCAACAACCTCCTCCCAGAACAATGTCTTCTCCTCCTCCAGTAGCCTCATAGGAGAACTTCCCTCCATCATATTAAATAAGAAGCCCAATCCCAAAGAAGTTACTGGGGATGAAAATGAGATTATCACAATAGATTGCCTCAGCATGATCATGATTGACCCCTGGATGCAAAATAAGGTCATCTTCACAGAGCATATGGTCAGAAGAATGACAGCAGACACAAGCACAAAATCAGAACTCCCACTGTTGGCTGTTTAAATAATCAGCAGTGCCTGCTGTAAGTGTTTCATCATGTAGCATTACTTGAAAAGCTAAGAGAGTCCTCAGGACATTTTGGAAGAAAAATCCAAAATCAAAATAGACTGCAGGTTAGATAAATGATGATGCTTACCTTATTTGAATGATAATATTTCTACATTGTTGCCCAAACCTTTTTTATTTTGAGAGCTTAGCTGCAGTTATCTAAAATTCCTACTTTAAACAACCAGTTCAGAATCTCTGATGTTATTTAAGGCTGTTTATTTTGAGAACGTGCTTTTTTTAACTCAGGAAGAGGAGGGTAGAGGTAGTAAAATATGCAAAGGCATGTGTAGCAATCAGAGGAAATGCTATCCTCCCTAGGAGAAATTATTTTATTGGGTTCTGGGATCTTATTGGTATCTGATTGTTTAGGTCTTGAGAGCTTTTCAATTGAGGAATATGGTCATGTCTGTTAAACTAATTGTAGCTGTTCATTCCACTATATAATTATACAA
Organism: Nesogale talazaci; assembly: GCA_004026705.1. Taxonomy (NCBI): domain Eukaryota; kingdom Metazoa; phylum Chordata; class Mammalia; order Afrosoricida; family Tenrecidae; genus Nesogale; species Nesogale talazaci. Next base: position 119,130 of record PVJH01002058.1, on the reverse strand, counting down.
CAGTTCAGCTTCAAATGGAATGGCTTCGATAAACCTAAAGCAGACTGACACATCCCAGAGTTCTGCAGCTTATTTTACACCATGAAATTACATTTAGAGATTTCCAGACACATTCTATAAATGAAAATTCAACAGGAAGTTTCCTTCATTTGCTCTAGATCTGACCTATATTTTAAAAATATATAAGTGGACTATAACCAGCAACTTCTCCTTCTCTTTCTATCAATGTTCCCGGAGGATTATTTTTCTTCTCAGTGATGCTAATGCCCACTGAGTAACTGAAAACTTTAAATAGTCCTAGGTTACACAGAGGGTGAGTGAAAAACAGGATGATCTCTGATGAGATGGATTGCAAACATAGGCTCAAATATAACCACTATTGTGAAGATGGTGCAGAGCTAGAGTTTTTCTTGTATTATCCATCATGTCACTGTGAGCTGGAATTAACTCAAAGATACCTAGTAATTACAATAAAAAATGAAGTGGCAAATGTTATCGGTAGTTTGAATTGTGCCTCAAAATATGTTTGTGTTCTAATTCCTAACCCCTATACTCTTAGTTATCATTTGGGTATGAGTCTTCTTTGTAATGCTAGCATGGCATTATTTGTCTAGGGCATGTTTTAAATAATGCTCTTCTGACATATAAAATCAAGTTATACAACAAGCAAGCAAAAATGAAGTAAGGCAGATGCTATGGCACATGGTCACCAAGGGACAAGAAACAAACGCTGAAGAGAGCAGGGTATCCTCTTTGAGCAGACAATGAGCCTTATGCATTTTCAATTTCCTATAGAAATAATATATGCACTGTGTAGTTCCTGGGGAATTTCACCCTGTGCGCTCCGAGTATGCACTACCTCTTTAAGGCCTCGCCACAAACCAATGTGATGATGTGAGGGAAAAAATGTGAATGCTAGTTTTTGCTTTGTTTTGTTTCTTCAGAAAAGCAAAAGTTCTTTGTTGATTTCTTTTGATTAACTAAAACAGGTAATCATACAGGTATTTTATAAAAGCAAAGTGGCAAACTTTCAATTTCATGGAACACCTACCTTCTTTTTTTTAACTTTGTCCTCATTCTTATCCATAGTGTTACGAATGTCCTTTAGATCTGGTAACATAAGTACCTAACTCAAATATATCAAGTGGGAAAAAAAGAATCTCTGTTTCTGTCTAATATCCAAGCATCTAGATGTGGCCAATCTGCATATTACTAATAATTCATTCATTGGAGTTTAGGTTCTTGGCTTAGTGGAAGTTCCCAGAAGCCGACAGGTGGTATAAATGCATTACACTTAATGCAAAATGGGGCCTCAAAATTTAAGCTCTAATACAGTCTTCCCTGTATTAGCAACAAGAGATGGAGTGGGATTTTTATTAATAAGCTTTATTCAGGGAAACAAGGTTTATAGGGAAGGAGAAATCAAAGGAAGCAAGGCGAAAGGAATTTAGAATAGTTACATTGAGGAAGTTTAGAGCTGGCTCCTTGCCTGAAGTCAAAAAATTAGCTGACTTAAAAGGTACAGACTCTATAAGGTCCCCACAGCAGGAAAATAGAGGCAAACAGGTTTTAATGCAGAACCACTACCAAACTGGCAACCTTGGAGTTAATGGTCCTGCTACAGCCATGGAGGAACAAGCAGGAAGGAAAGGGTGGTGTAAGGGGTAGAATTGAGAAAGGAGCTTGCGGAAAGTAGCAGGTCTTTCAGGGTGTGAGTAGGGTGAGAGGGGCAAGAGAAGAAAAGACAAAGAAAGTTCCAGTGTTTTTATGCCTTCGATGCTGTTACTAATCTTCCAGGCAGGATGAGTCTCTAGCATCACTCTGGTTGGGTCTTACAGGTCCCTGTTGGGGTACTTGCATCAGAATGGTTGATGCTCATTGAAAAGGAGGGAGAAGAGGGCAGAGCTAAACTTTTTTTGGTGGGGGGGGGAGCATCACTGCCCTATGCTCCAGGAGAGCTGCTGCTGGATTTGAACTGCCACGCCCATGGGCCGCAGTCCCGCATTCAACCACTGCGCCACTGGTGCTCAGCCCCAGAGCTAACCTTTTAAACAAAGAAAATGACTGAGAATGCCACATGTAATCCTGCTAGATCCAATTCCTCATCTGATCTTGGATTATTTGGTTGATCACTCTGGTTGGTGAACTTCTACCAATTCTTCTGTGTGGACTTAGCTGTCATCTCATTTTGATGGTTGTTTGCTTTAAGACAAGCCTTTAAAAACACAGGAGCTATTTGTTTTCTGAAAGCTGGGCACCTTCTGATTTCTTCCCTACATTTTGCCATAATACTCACATCTTCAGTGATCACTTCTTTAGGGCAAGTATCAAGCAGAGTCATACTATAAGCAGTAATTATTCTGAGATTAAGACTTATGAATAAATACAAGCTCAAAATCCATCTTCAGTGATCATTTCTTTAGGGCAAGTATCAAGCAGAGTCATACTATAAGTAGTAATTATTCTGAGATTAAGACTTATGAATAAATACAAGCTCAAAATCCATTCTTGTAGCTACAGGTTGGCTTTTTTATATCCCTGATCCACTATAGAAACATTATTATCAGTTTCTTGAGCAATAATATAAATAACCTCCATGGAACATTTGCTAATTCATATAATAATAATTTGACCTAGAATTTATTTTGAGAAAAGGAAAATGGACATATATAGGAGACTTTTTAGACTAAAATTCATGGAGCATTGTGTTGCTATGATTTTGTGTGTACATCTGAAAAAACATTTCAGAGGAGGCTTCACCTCAGCTGGGGACAGTGTTTCATTTAAAGGAAATAAGAAGAAGACCAAAGAGTTCCCACCATATTGAATTGCTCCACAGTCACCCCAAATCAATAGACATTCCTACAGTGGTGTTCAGTAAACTTCCATGGAAATTGATGGCCAAGGGCAGTGAAGCAGTGATACTGTTCTCTCTGAGAAGGTTGTTTCATTTTGGTTGGTGGGTAAACCAGGAGAGTCAACCTGCTGTTGGGAAGAACACTTAACCTTACTTATTTAGAATGCACAGTGGGAGAATCTGCCCTGTATTGTGTTCCTACTCATGCAATTTTGACCTAGTTTCTATCCAGCTCTTGATAAGCTAGGCTGCATGTTATAGGCAACCTGAACTTAGATTGTGTTTTTTCAGGAAGCACAACATTCATCATAGCCCACACCTGAAGAAGTTACTGCCAACCTAACTGATGTCCAAGGATAGGCATCTGATTCAGAAGTAATTTGTGCCAACTCAGAAGTGGCTGAGATCAGATACCTGTTCCCAGAAGACTCAGAGGACAGCTTGGGTCAGGGCAACTTGTTATGGAAGTTCTATCTGTCCAGAGGAAGTTGGGGACAGGACCTGCACATTTTGCTACTTGTATGAGCCTGAATTCACAATCCTCCAGGCTTCAAATCCGCAGGGAATGGCTCCAAGCTCACTTAGAGCAGGAGCTGTGCAGGCGGGAGTATCACTGGCTGCCTGGTGTGTAACAGGGGGTGGGCTAGCCATTATTCTGGTCACCAGGATGATGTGAGGAGGGTTACACCTTTCTAGTTGCCAATTACCAGTTGGACATCTGTGCTATTAGCTGCTGTCACAATCTAGTACTACTTGCAAAAGCTCAAGATGGCTGTGCTTTATCAGGCCAGTGGACAATTTACCCTGTCTGTCTGTCTGTCTGTCTGTCTGTCTGTCTGTCTTTTCTCTCCATGATTTTGTTCAGTTCCCTCTCTTGGTCAGTATTCAATCCACTTCTCTCTCTCTAGTTTTCTCTGAACCTCAAGATTCCAGGATTGTCATCTGTTTCTGTTTCATTCAGCCTCTGGCATCCTTTTTTGTAGACGATCTGTATATCCTGTCTGCATAATCCAACATTGAGTTGGAAATCTCCAGTGTCTAATTTTGTTGTTGTTGTTGTTGTTGTTGTTGTTGGCTAATATTTTTAAAATGTAGATATCCAGAGCTTTCTTCTGAGAATCCTCTGGGTAGACTCAAACACCCAGCCTTTTAATGATCAGCCAAACCTGTTAACCATTTGCACAATCCAGAAACACATGCCCCAATCCCCCTATCCTGCTCTTTTTTCTTTTTCTTTTTCTTAAATATTCAACACCTTCTAACCATAGCTTGTACGTGCTGTCAGGAGAGACCAGTCCCTAGAGAAGGACATCATACTTGGTAAAGTAGATGAGCAGTGAAAAGAGGAAGGTCCTCAAGGAGATGGATTGGCACAGTGGCTATAGCAATGGGCTCAGGCACAGGAACAATTGTGAGAACAGCACAGGATGCAGCATTTCATTCCGCTGTGCACAGGCTCTATGGATCAGCACCGACTCGATGGCACCTAACGGATCAGCACTGACTCGATGGCACCTAACAACAATGAGGGTTTTGAATGGACTCATTCTGGTTCTTTCTCCTGATGAGAATTTGCCTTTCTCTCCCAGATATACTGAAGCAGAAGCTACATTTTTGATGAATCATTTTATTGGGGACTCATAAAACTTCCATCACAATCCATACAAACATCAATTGTATGCTGGCCTCATTTACACACTTATTGCTATCATCGCTCGCAAAATATCCTCCCTCCATCCAGGCCCCCAGTATCAGCTCCCTATGTTTCCCTTCCTCCCCCCATTCCCCTTGAGCCCCTAGTAATTTACAAATTGTTCTTTTTTTCATACTGTACACTATACAATGTGTCCCAACACTCGCTCCCCTGTTGTCCGTGTCCCAGAGAGGAGGCTACGTGTAGATCCCTGAAGTTGTTTCTTCCTTTCTATTCCTCCATCCCTCCACCCTCCTGGTATTACCACTCCTAACTAGTCTTGAGGGGTCATCTATCCTAAATTTCCCATGTTTCCAACTTCACTGTACATCTCCAAGTCTAGCTGGATTCATGTGGTAGAATTGGGGTCATAATAGTGTGTGGGAGGCAGCATTTGGGAACTAGAGGAAGGTTGCATAGTTCATTGCTACTACCCTGTATCTTAACTGGCTCATCTCCTCCTTGTAACCCCTCTGCAAGAGGATGTCACCTCACAGAAACTACATTTTAACAAGTTTCCCAAGTGATTTTTTAAAGTCATCACATTTTATTATTATTTTGTTGATTATAATCTTTCCTATTTTAGTTCAAACAAAATGTTTTCTTTTTTCCTCAATTTATTAATCTTAAAAATAATTTTATTGGAGGACTGCACAACTTTTAGTACAATTCATACATACAACCATGTATCAAGCACATTTGTACAATTGTTGCCATCATCATTCTCAAAACATTTTCTTTTTACTTGAACCTTGGTACCAGCTCATTTTCCCCCACCCACCCCCACTTTCCCTCCTTTATAAACCCTTGATAATTTATAAATTATTATTATTTAATGTCTTACATTGATCAATGTCTCCCTTCACCCACTTTTCTGTTGTCCATCGCCCAGGAAGGGCCATATGTAGATTATTGTAATCAGTTCCCCAATTCTCCCCACCTCCCCCTGCTCTCCTGCTATAGCTATTGATATATTGACATATTGATATATATTGATCCTGAGGGATTTATCTGTCCTGATTCCCTATGTTTCCAGCTTTTTTCTGTACCAGTGTACATGCTCTGGTCTAGCTGAATTTGTAAGGTAGAATTGGGATCATGACAGTGTGGGGAAGGAAGCATTAAAGAACTAGAAGATAATTGCATGTTTCATCATTGTTACACTGTACTCTGACTGACTTGCCTCCTCCCTGTGACCCTTCTGTAAGAGGATGTCCAGTTGCCAACAGATGGGCTTTGGGTCTCTATTCTGCACACCCCCCCCTCATTCACAATGATCTGGTTTTTTTGTTTTTTGATGCCTGGCACCTGATCCCTTCGACACCTCGTGATTACACGAACGTGTGTGCTTTTTCTATGGGGACTTTGTTCTCAGCTAGTTGGCTGCTTGTCTCACTTCAAGCCTTTAAGACCCCAGATGATATATCTTTTGATAGCCAGGCACCATCAACTTTCTTCACCACATTTTCTTATGCACACATTTGTCTTCAGCAGATCATGTAGGAAAGGTGAGCATCATGAAATGCCATGTTACTAGAACAAAGTGTTCTTGCACTGAGGGAGTACTCAAAGGAGTCTTATGTATACATAAGGTTTTATGTTTACAGATGAACCTCCTGGGATTGTTGATAAAATGTAATTTTATAATTATACTAATTTATATCTGAGGTGGAAATAAAAATTCTCATTGTGAGAGCATGTTAGAATGAAGTGGTTTGAAACCTTGCTTCTAAAATACTTTATGACTGGCTGTTTCAATAAACTTTCATGTTTAATATTAAATATGTTGAATATACTGGTAGGTTTCAGATGTTATTGATTGTTGATTATCTTGGTTCTTACCTTTCTCCCACTGGCAGATAAATCTGTAAGAAAACAGAAGGCTTATCTTTCTTCCTTATTGATGCATGCCAAGCTCAAGATATAAGTGAACAATTATGTATTTATTTATTGAGTGCATAAATGAAAGGAAGGCTTCATTAATTTTCTACCATAATAATTAAAAGTATAGATTTTTGAATGAAACTTCCTGAATTAAATGTCCAACAATTCTAACTACTAGCTTTTTATCTGTTAACATAGGGTAAAGTTGCATAAGCCCCTACACCTCAGTTTCCTTAAAAAAAATTATAACAGGTGATATCAAGGGCTCAAGTGAAAAACAAATGTCTTGAAAATGATGATGGCAACAAATTACAAATGTGGTTGACACAATGGATGAATGGATGGATTGTGAAAAGAGCTGTATAAGCCCCCAACAAATGATTTTTTTAATTATGACAGGTGTAGTAGATTTTAAAGACAGTATAAAAGTTAGTGGCATATTATTTCCAATACAGTATATAGATCTCCTCACAATGTTAGCAATTATTAGTGTGTGCCTGCCATGATCACATGTCCTATATTAATGGTGGATCCTGACATTGTAATGACTAGTTCACCGAAAGAATCTTTTTTTTTTCACCCAAAACATCTTATCAGGACTGTTGGTCAATCTGAGAAAAATCTCTAGTTGGAGGTTCTTTGCTAAAATGGGAATAGTCAGATAATTGTCTTTCAAACATATGAAATTTTATTGGAAAATAGAAGGTACTGCCTCTTTTCTAAGTCAGCAAAAAAATTTTAACAAAGATTTTATTGGCACATAATCCAGATAGCATGGATTCAATAGTTATGAGTGTTATGATCATTATCACAGACAATTTTAGAACATTTTCTTCTTTCTCATTCTTGTTGTTATTCACTCCCTATTCCCCCCAACTTCCTCTGCCATACCACCAAGAAACTATTAGTTCAGTTATTGTCTCTAACAATGTACTTATACTAGATTTTGTATACAGAAAAACATGCAAAAACAATAATTAGAGATGAAAGCAAAAACATACCAAAAAAACTAACAACAATAATAAAATAAAGCAGAGGCAACTCTTAATAGAAAAGGAAGTAGAAAATATTTAAAAACCTGGACCAAATATAAAATTGGTAAAAAGAGAAATCAAATGACAAGTTGTTAAATCATTGAATTTTCAATGATTCACTTTGCAATGTCCTCTGCAAGGCTCTTCATATTCCTCATCCTTGGTCAGAGAGGATTCACCCTTGCATTCCCTCCATCCCAACCTCTCTCCACCACTACAGCAGCTCCAATCCAACCACCAGGCAGAAGGGGCTCAACCATCTTGGTCTCCCCACATCCCCAGTTCCACTCTCCACTATTAAACCCACTCCAGCCCATCTGGATTTGTGGAGTAGAGTTGGGACCATGATGGTTGGGGGAGGAAGGCTTCAGGACTAGAGGAAATTTGTATGCATCATCACTGCCCAGCTGCCCCTCAACTGGTCTGTCTTCTCTCCATGACTCCCGTGTAAAGGGGTGACCAATTACCCACCAGTGGACCTTAGGCCCCCATCCTGTTCTCCCCCTCATTCGTAATGATGAGATTCTTGTTCTTTGATGCTCAATACCTGCTCCCTTCAGCCCCTCTTAATCACACATGCTGGTGTGCTTCTTCCATGTGGACTTTGCTGTTTCTGTGCCAAATGGTCACTCGGTTATCTCCAAGTCTTTGAGAGTCCAGACATTCAATCATTTGGTAGCTGGGTACCATCATTTCTCCTACTCTATTTGCCTCTGTATCCATTTGCTTTCAGCGATATCAGGAGTCAATTGGTCCATTGATTTTAGTTTTTGTTCTTTGATGCCTGATGCCAGATTGTTTCAGCACCTTATGATCACACAGGCAAATGAGCTTATCTATGGCTACACATATGGTCTACACATGTCCTCAATGAGCACAGTGATATGTGTGTTTTGCCTAGACATTCCACCACGGTGGGGCCACACTGGCTGCTATGTTTCTTCTGTGTGGGTGTGGTCTCTTCCCGAGTAAATGGTCTATTGTTTATCTTCAGGCTTTTAAGACCCCAGATGATACAAATTAGTATTAATTTATCCAGGGACAGTCCTAGCCTGTCCTAGGGAGTCACCATGAGTCAGAATCAACTCGGTGGCAGTATTTGCTTACATACGTGAAAGGGTTTAGAAAAATCCATGGAAAATTGAACCTAAAGATAATGGGCAACAACAAACTTTTTGAAGGCCCCAGTATTTCAAGAGCAATTTAAACATGATTTATTTGGAATAAACATATGCGTGCATGAACTGTGGGGGGAGGAGGGAGGAAATCAATTAATCAATCATTTCCCTTAAATGCTACCATCTCAAAACAGCAGTCTAAAGTTAAAAATGCTTGCAGAAGCCAACAGAAATAGCACCGTGAATACAAAAATAGACTTTACTCTAAGGAAAATAAAGTGATCATTTCAGACCTCATTTCAGAAACATTGCCCTTTCAAGCCTCTGCTGAGACAACTGATGAGAAACTCACAGGTAGCCAGCCATTGTCTCCACAGATGGACAGGGGCTGGGAGGAGCAAGCAAGTGCTATTGGGAGGTAAGAACATGCCCCGTTTTAGGGGTTAAGTAAATGCAAAGACTGTAGTTGTTTGCCAACATTTTAAGTGTTGGAAATAAGACTTTATGTTTTCTTTGCTATTGTATTTATAATGGCACATTAAGCAGCTCAATCTAGGAGTTGCCATATAAACAACCTTCCTTAATCCTTTAATATTAAAATAATAAATATGAATATAAGTTATTATTCCAGTGTCTCATTCCAGTCCCTGTATCTATTTTCCAACTATTGTCCACACTGAGCATGTGGAGAGACAGACCATCTGTCCTGTCCTCCAGAGAGTGTCGATTAGTGAGGCTTTTCCAGAGGTCAGTGCTGGGGAAATATAATTAAAAACAAAATCTCCTGGCAATGCAGAAAACCCTTCCACAAAAGCAGCAAAGGAAAACATTTTATTATTGAATAAGCATTAAATCATAATGTGAGGTACAGACCTAAGCAATTCACTAAGAGATGGAAGAGATGGACAGAAAGCATACCCTTTCATATAGCCAAGCAGAAACAAGCACACTCTCAAGCTAAGCACTAGCTAATCCTCAGTAAGGGAACTGGACACTATCACACACTGTTGTTCTTGGTTGTTATTAAGTTGGTTCCTATTGATGATAATCCTCTGCACAACAGGCCAAAACATTGCCTAGTCCTGCACCATCTTCATGCTTACTGATATGCTCAAATTCACTGTTCTGGCTGTGGTATATTTTGAGTACCTTCCAATGTAGGAACTCACTATCTAGTACTACATTAGACAATATCCTATTATGATCTATAAGCTTTCCTTTGGTCAATTTTCAAAAGTAGACCTTCCTTTCTAGGTAGATTTTTCTCAGTCAAACAGTTAGTTGATTAGTGTTAGACTAAAAGCTGCTGAAATGTATCCACGTCAGGTGATCCTGCTGGTGTTTGAAATATCACTGGTACAGCTTCCAGAATCATAACAACACACAAACCACCACACAGAATGACAAACTTACATGTGGAGTTCATCCTACACCCACCTGGGGTCAAGGGCCACAACCCAAGAAATGGAGAGACCAACTTACAGGAATGGTCAAGAAGCTATTTTGACTGAAGAACTGTACACTGAATGATTCCTGATCTTGAACTACAAGAAACCCCACAACTGAGAGAATGGTCTGTGAGTTCTATGTGTCCATTGCAACAATTACTCTAACCCAGTAGAGAAAGAGATATGGAAGAAATAGGGAATATCAGAAATGATGTAAAAGTTAGAAAGAAAAAATATGTCTGTCTGACCTCCACCTTACCGGAATCTCCATTAGGCTTATGATGATGGTGATTCTCTCTCCTTCCTTTGCTGAAATTAGAGTATGTAACATTACTCTGGGCTGCCATTTTTACATTGCAGAGCAGAAAGAAAAAAAAAGAGTGAAAGAAAATTAGCTGAGCCTCAGAGACCTTGAGACATTATGAAGCATGCCAACATATATAGTATAATAGGAAGCCCAAAAGGAAAGTCATACACACAAAAAAATAAATTCACTGCCATCAAGTCAATTCTGACTCATAGGACAGAGTAAAAATGTTCCTGCCAATTTTTGAGACTTTATTGTGTACAGGAACAGAAAGTCTCCTGGTTTTTTGGCAGCCCAATGAATTTGAAATAGGATAAACTCAAAGACATCCACATCCAGATATATTACAATCAAACAAATCAAGTTATTAAATGAAAAAAAACATAAATAATTTTGAAAGCAGCAATGTAAAGTGTATCACCACAAAGGACTTTCCAATAACAAAAACAACTGAATTCTCATCAGAAAACATGACGGAGTGTGGTAGCTACATAATTTCATGTCAATTTGATAAACAATCATAGGTGTGGAGTCTAGCCTGACAATCAGGTCATTGCCTAATAATGTCTCCTGTGGATATGACCTTCTCATGAGGATTCTGAGAACTTCCTCTCTTTCTCCCTGGGGACAGGATCCTTTGTCTTTCTGCTTCACCTTCCTGTGGAGGAACCACACTGAGAGCTGGAGAAGCCACGTGGAGACTCGCAACAGCACGGGGATGCTTCCACCACCACTGGAACCACAAGAATTTTCACCCACTCGCCTGTGAGTCTGAAGAGAAATTTGTGGGCTAGTATCAGATATGTGGGCTAATATCAGATGTGTGGACATGAGTGGGATGTTTTCTCAGTATAAATTACTCTTTCATATAAAGCTCTTTCTTACATATATATGTCAATGAATTTGTTTCTCTAGTCAACCAGGACTAACACAAGGAGTGAGATGAGATATTCAAAGTAATACAAGACAAAGACTGTTGTTGTTGTTGTTGTTAGGTGTTATTGAGTCAGTTCTGAACTCTAGCAATCCTATGCACAGCAGAATGAAATGCTGCACAGTCCTGCGTCAGCCTTACAATTATTGCTATGCTTGAGTCCATTATGACAGCCACAGTCTCAATCCATCATATTGAGGGGCTTTCTCTTTTTTGCTACCCCTCCACTTACCAAACATGATGTCCTTCTCCAGGGACTGTTCTCTCCAGACAACATGTTCAAAGGATGTAAGATGGAGTCTTGCCATCCTGGAGTCTAAGGACCACTGGAGTCATACTTTTAAAACAAATTTGTCCTTTTAGCAGTCCATGGTGCTTTGAATAGTCTTTTCCAGCCCCATAATTGAAATGCATCTACTTTTCGATGGTCTTCCTTATTCAGTGTCCAACTTTCGAGTACACAGAATGTGAATAGCAACAACATAACTTGGGTTAGGCACACATTAGTCCTCAAAGTAACATCATTCTTGCTTTTCAACACTCTAAAGAGATCCTGTACAGCAGAAATACTCAAGCAGATGTGTCGTTTGAGCTCTTGACTTGATCTCTTGATCTCTTCCATTAGTATTGATTGCGGAGTCAAGCAAGACAAATCCTTGACAATGTCAAGGAGTTAACATATTGCTATCTATTGGTTCAGTTATAAGGATTTTGTTTTTCTTTACATTGAGTTGTAATCCATACTGAAGACTGCAATCCTTGACCTTCATCAGCAAGTGCTTCAAGTCCTCCTGACTTGCAACAAGCAAGGTTGTCCCACCTGCATATCACAGGTGTGTAATAAGCCTTCCTCTAGTCCTGATGCCATATTCTTCTTCATACGATCCAGAGTCTCTGATGATTTGCTCAGTACACAGATTGAAGAAATACTGGGGAAGGATACAATCATTACAAGCACCTCTCCTGATTTTAAAACATGCAACATTCCCTTCTTCTATTCCCACACCAGTCTCTTGATCCAATTCAAAATCCTCAGGTGTCTTTTGTAGGGAGGGCAGACTTTTGGACAAATTTATGTACAGCTTCAAAAGAGATTATATCAAAATTTAAATTCTGAGCAAAGTTTGCAGAAGAATAGAGGGAACAGTGAAAGTCCAAACCATCTGAGGAATTACTATGTGAACTATGGGACCTTGGTGGCATAGTGGACACATGTCAGACTACTCACCCCAAAGCCAGCAGTTAAGAACCACCAGCCAGCTCCTCTGGTTTCTGAACTGGAGTCTTCTCATCACTGAAAAATTGTTTGCAAACAAAGAATTCAGTACATTGTTAAGAATCCATCAGTAGATAAACAAATTATGGTACATACAATGAAATACCACACATCAATAAAGAATAATGACAAATCCATATATGTCCATCTTATAGCATAGATGAATGTCTGCCAAGACATGCTGAGTGAAATAAGTCAAATACAAGAGGACAAAGACTGCATGCTTTTGCTGAGTGCCATCAAGTGAGTTCTGACCTATAGCAAACCTATGCACAACAGAAGGAAATGCTGTCTGGACCTGCATCATCCTCTCAATGGTTCCTATGTTGGCACCCATCGTTGCAGCCCTGGTGTCAATCCAACTCACTGAAGTCCTTCCTCTCATTCACTGCCCCTCTATTTTGTCAAACATAATGTCCTTCTTCAGGAACTGATCTCTCCTGACAATACGTCCAAAGTATGTAAGACAAATTCTCACCATCCTTGCCTCTAAGGAACACTCTGGTTGTATTTCCTCTGAGAAAATACTGCATAATTCCACTTTTGCCTACCACTTGTTGGTCAGTTTTTCATTCTGTGGTGATTATGTGTTGCTGTGGTGCTTAAGGATATATCATGATATTTCAAAGTGAACAGATTTCAGCAGAGGTTCCAGAATAAGAATAGGCTATGAAGAAGGAATAAGCTATCCACTTCAGAGAAATTAACCACTGGGGGAAAAGCTATTAATAATTTCAAAGCATTGTCACTTACTAAAAACCTAACAGAAGAAGACCATTGCACAGAGATGTCCTCTGAAGACACTCAAAATTCAACTGATGAAGAGCTGCTTTCGCAAAATAGAGCTGACCATAGTGACTCAGATGGAGCAAAGTCCATGGGAGGAAAGCCTATGGAACATTTGCTTACTGGGAAGGCACGACGCAAAATGAAAAGAAACCGCTGAAAATATTAGGTAATAATTGGAAGTTGGGATGTATGACGTATGATAAAAGTTGTCAAAAATTAAGTAAAACAAATAAAGATCAATAGATGATTTACTGTGCTGGGAATAACATGATCAGGAGAAATGGTATGGCATTCATTATCAGAGTTGACTAGAGAAACAAATCCAGAGACACTCATATGTGTGTAAGAGAGAGTTTTATATCCAAGAGTAATTGTATATTAAGAAAACATCCTGGCCCAGTTCAGATCAGTCCATAAGTTCAATATTAGCCCAGAAGTTTGATGGTTGTCCATGAATTTCCCTCCAGACTCATGCAGCACAGGCAATATGCTGAATGCAGGAAGATCACAGGCTTATGGGTGGGAAGTCCTGTAGGTCCAGAGATAATGAAAGCATCTCATAGCTGCCATCAGCATGGCTCCAAGTGGCTTGTCAACAGGAATGTAGAGTAGAGAGATTGTGTTTCTGACCTCCAGGGACGAAGACAGGAGTTCCTAGAATCCTCAGGAGAAGGCCATGTCCACCCAGAAGCATCATTGGTTATTACCTGGCTGACAGGATAGACCCCACCCCTTCACTTGAGTTGACAGAAGATTATGTAACTGCCACATCATTCAAGTTCAATCTTGAAGAACAATGCTTTCTGTGGTAGGATAAAGTCCATTTGCATGTGAGGAAATCCAATCAATACAACTATTATTCAAGTTTGTACAGTAACTACTAAAGCTATTGATTCAGAAATTGAAGAATCCTACCAACATCTTCAGTCAAAAATTGATTAAGCATGCAATCAAGATGCATTGATAATTATTGATGATTGGAATGCAAAGGTCGACAATAAAAAAGGAATAATAGAAAATATGGTGTTGGTGATTGAAATGAAGCTGGAGATCACCTGCTAGAAATATTCAAGACAGATGACTTGCTCATAGCAAATATCTTTTTTCAACAGCACAAGTAGAAACTATACACATGGGCTTTTCCAGATGGAATGGAAAAAATTCAAATTGACTACATCTGTGAGAAAAGACCACAGATCAGAGAAGCTAAATACCAACAACTATAATGAGGTCGGGGGCAACTTTGGAACAGACCATCAATTGCTCTTTTCTAGTTGGAGTTGAAAAAAATTCAAATACAACCTTGAGTCTATCCCACCTGTATTTCAAGAACATCTTAAAATAGATTTGACACATTGAACACTAATGATAGAAGACTAATGAGCTATGGCGGGACATCAAGTATGTATCATTAATGAAGAAAACATAAGATCATTAAAAAGACAGGAAAGAAAAGAAAGCTCAACTAGGATGTCAGAAGAGACTCTTAAACTTGTTCTTAATCATAGAGTAGCTAAGACAAATGTAATAAATGATGAAGCCAAGAGTTGAATCGAAACATTCAAAGGCAACTCAAGAAAACAAAGTAAAATATTATAATGAAATGGACAAAGACCTAGAGTTAGAAAACCAAAACAGAAAGAACACACTCAGGATATCTTAAACAGAAATGATTCAAGTCTTGATTTGCAAAATTGAAAGATTTTATAGGAAAAAGTTGCATGATTTAGGAAACATCCAAAGGAGATGGAAATAGGACTGGTAGCCCCCCCAGAAAGAATAATGAGAGTAGCAATACCATGAGGGTAGGGGGAAGGTCGAGGGAGAAGGGGGAGAAATGGAAAAGCGATTGCAATGATTGACATATAACCCCCACCCCCCAGGGGGATGAACAACAGAAACGTGGGTGAAAGGAGATAGCAGACGGTATAAAATATGAAAGTAAAAATAATTTATAAATTTATCAAGGGTTCACGAAAATGGAAAGGTGAGGAGGGAGGGGGGAAAAAAAGAGAAACTGATCAGGCAGAGGGGTATATCTGATCAGAGCACACAGGATCAGACAAAGAGGGAAGGAGAGAAAGTGGAACACATCCTGGTCCACCAAGCCCTGAGGACTGTTGATTCTAGGGGGGAGCAGAGGGGGAGAGAGGAAATGGGTGTTAATAAACCCAGAGGCAAGGGAGCCAGTGATCTAAAATCGATGGAGAAGAAGGCATAGGATGCCTAGTAGGACTTGAGCAAGAGCAATGTAACCAAGATGAATTACTGAAACCTAAATGAAGACTAGACATGATACTGGAACAAGAGGAAAGTATAAAGAAATATAGAGGAAAGAACTAGGAGGTAAAGGATAGTTATAGAGGTCTAAATACAGATACATACCTATATAAATATATTTTTATATAACGATAGTGGAATAGATCTATGTACATATACATATATGTTAAATATTAATGTGTCAGTCCAGGTAAACTAGAGAAAAATTCATAGATATACATATGGATATAAGGGTACCATTTATATACAAAAGGAATAGGACATTGAGAAAGCATCCCAACACAGTCCAGTTCAAAGTCATAAGTCAAATATTAGCTCATATGTCCAATACCAGTCTATAATGTCTTCTTCTGACTTACAAAGTCACAGGCCCAGTGGGTGTACAGCCCAGCATTGGCAGGGGTCTCCCCATGGCTCCTCGCTTCCAGGGCTCAGGGTCCATCAACAGCATCCAGTGGTGATAGAAGCAACTCAGCACTGGCATGGGCCTCCAGGGGGCTTCTCCAACTTCAGAGGTCTGATTCCATCAGGGCCAGGCCATGTGGCTTCTCCTCCAGCTCCTTCAGCTCCTCGGAAGCTGCAATCTTGTCTTGTCTGTAGTTCATTGCCTCTGAGACTAATTCGCAACAACTGGGGAGATAGCTTCTCATCTCCACAAGGGAAATATCGTGAGATTTCCCAGAAGTCTCAGAAGAAAGCCATGCCCACACAGACCTCATTGGCTACTCAATGGCTATCTCCAGATTAAAAGGCTACAGTCCACCCCTACAGCTCAATTATGAAACTAATATAAGCACGTGACTGCCACAATTAAGGTAGCAGATGGACATTGGGCCTCATCTCAAGTACTCCCTCAATGCATGAATACTTTGTTCTAATAATTCAGCATTCTGTGATGCTCACCTTCCCTGACACTATCACTGAAGACAAAATAGGTGCATAAGCAAATGTAGTGAAGAAAGCTGATGGGTCCCACTATTAAAAGATACAGCATATGGGGTCTTAAAGGCTTGAAGATAAACAAGCAGCCAACTAGCTGAGAAGCAACAAAGCGCACCAGCTGTGTGATCATGAGTTGTTAATAGGAGCAAGTATCAGGCATCAAAGACCCAGAACAAAAAAATCATATCAATGTGAATGAGTGGGAGGGTGATGTGGAGACCCAAAACCCATCTGTAAACAACTGGACATCCCCTTAGAGAAGGGTCACAAGGAAGAAACAAGTCAGTCAGGGTGCAATATAGCATCAATAAAACATACAACTTTCCTCTAGTTCTTTAATGCTCCTCCACCGCACCCCTGCCCTCCACTATTATGTATTCAATTCTAGCTTACAAATCTGGCTAGACCAGAGCATGTACACTGGTACAGATAAGAGCTTACAGCCCAGGGAATCCAGGACTAATAATGAGAATAGAGTTACCAGAAGGGTAAGGGACAGTTGGTGGGGGGGGGGGGGGGGAACCGATCTACAAATAAGCCCTTCCCAGGGGGATAAACAACAGAAAAGTGAGTGGTTGGTGTAAGGCATGGAAAAAAATTACAAATTGTAAAGAATACATGAGTAAGGGAGAGTGGGAGAGAGAGGAAATGAGGAGCTGACACCAAGGGTTTAAATAGAAAGAAAATGTTTTGAAAATGATGGTGGCAACATATGTACAAATGTGCTTGACACAATGGATGGATGGATAGATGGACTGTGATAAGAGCCATAAGAGCTGCCAATAAAATGATTTTTTAAGATGAAAAAAATACACAGTCACAGTACAAAAAAGAACTCATTGACATACCACCATTTCAAAAGGTACCATATGAGCAAGAACTAAAGTTTTGGGGGTTTTCTTGGGGGGGAGGGTGCATCACCGCCCTCTGGTGGTCGTGGGAGCTACCTAGCCTTGCTCCTGGAGAGCTGCTGCTGGATTTGAACCACCAAGCCCGTGGGTCGCAGTCCTGCATTCAACCACTATACCACCGGGACTCAGCAAGAACTAATTTAATAGGAAAAAAATCCAAGCTACACTGAAAGTATTATCTAAAAACAAAGCCCATGAATGATGGACTACCAAATGAAATGTTTCAACAAGCTGATGAAGCACTGGAAGCACTTACTTTTGTATGTATGAAATTTCAAATACAGCTACTTGGTCAACTGACCGGTAAATATCCATATTTGTGCCCATTCAAAAGAAAGACGATCCCACAGAATAAACAAATGCTAAAACAATATCATTGATATCACATTCAAGTATAATTTTGCTGAAGATCATCCAACAATGGTTGCAGCAGTACATTGACAGGGAGCTGCCTGAGGTTCAGGTCAGATTCAAAGAGAATTTGGAACAGGGATGTGTCAGAGACACTAGTATAGAGACACTAGTATAGAGAAGAGTATATAAGATAAGAAATAAACAGTTAACTAATCTGTAAAGCAGTACAAATTGCTCGGTGAAACTCACTTGCGTGTGACAGCTAGAAGACTGGCAGTCAGTACTTCAAGTCTTGAGGGCCACTGAGTAAGTCCTCTGTAGAGCAATCCAGGCTATCTGGTCACAGGCAGAAAACAGCAAAGCAGGTCACCAACAGTCAGCCAGATGACAGAGTCCAACAGTCCCCAGCTCAAGAGATATATATCCCAGGAGCATGGCGAAGTAGGGCTTGAAGAACCCTCAACTCACAGCTCCACAGTCCATGATTAGATAGATGTCCCACAGGTAGTGTTGCTTGGAGGTCAAGGCACAGGACAAACAAAGCAACTAGCTGGTCTGAAAATCCAAAAGCAAGAGAGAGGGTGGGACTCACTGAGCTCTTCCTATCTCTCCCCTTCAATTCATCCCATGTGTTCATTGGCCGTGCCGTCACAACCAACCTACCAATCTTCTGTGGCCATGTTGGCATAACAAACCTACCCATCACAAGGGATATCATTGCTGATGTCAGATGGATCATGGATGAAAGTGAAGGACACCAGAAAGATATTTACTTGTGTTTTTTGACTATGCTAAGGCATTCAACTCCGTAGATCCTAACAAACTATAGACAACCTTGAGAAGAATAGGAATTTAAGAACACTTCATTGTGCTCACGAGGAATCTGTACATGGATCAAGAAACAGTTGTACAAACAGAAAAAGGGGATAGTGCCTAACTTAAAATCGAGAAAAATCTGAGTAAGGATTATATCTTACTTATTCAATCTGTATGCTGATCAAATAATCAGAAAAGCTGGATTATAGAAAAAGGGTGTGGCCCTTTCCTAGGTGGGGAGCCTGCCCCCTTGAGTCTGGCTCTGGCTGTGGTCTTCCTCCCGCCTTTCCTAGCAGGGGTGCCTGAACGCTTGAGTCTGGCTCTGCCCTGTGGGCATCCTCTGGCATTTCCTAGGTGAGGAGTCTGCCCCCTTGCTCTGCCCTGAGGACCTCCTCCAGCCTTTCCTAGGTGAGGAGTCTGTCCCCTTAATCTGGTTCTGCCCTGTAGTCCTCCTCCCGCCTGTCCTAGCTGGGAGGCCTGGACTCTTGAGCCTGGTTCTTCCCTGCGGTTCTCCTCCGACCTCTCCTAGGTGGGGAGCCTGAATGCTTGAGTCTGTCCCTGCCCTGCGGTCCTCCTCTGGCCTTTCCAAGCTGGGGACCCTGGGTCTCCTGTGTGCCTGGGAGTCTGTGGGCCTTAGAGTCTGCCCCCAGGAGCCTGTGTGCACAGAATCTGTGTGAGAATAAGAGGACAGCTGATTGGCTCAGGACTTAAGCTGAACTACTGCAAACCCAGCACGAGAGGTGGGATCCTGCTGCACTGTGCAGTGTGGAAGTCTATGGCTGGGAGTGTGTGTGTGTCTGGGAGTCTGTGTGCCCAGGAGTCTGTGTACATGGGAAGCCGCATGGAAACAAGGGGACAGCTGACTTTTAAGGCAACACAGTACCTGCCTACACAGCAACCAGACCAATCTCCACAGTAAAACACAGGTACCCTGTAAAAACACCAACACCAATCACTTTGAAAGTATACAAGGGCCTTTGGTAACCAAGGAATATGGCACCAACTTCTTCAAAAGCATCATGTAAACAACAGAACACCGCATCAATGCTAATAAGTAAACAAGAAAGACAAACCATAGCAACAGATCTCACTACACTCATAGAAGAATCTGATGTAGATCTGCCACAAAAAGAAATTCTTCAAAGATTGACAGGAGAAATAAAAGAGATGAAGGAAGCTACACAGACAAAGGACAATGATAGAGGGGATGGAGGACACAATAGAAGGGATGAAGTCCACAATAGAGGAAATGAGTATCAAGTATCAGAGGGAAATACAGGAGTCAGCAGGGGAAATATCAGAAGCTGCACTCAGGGTTGCGGATCTCACGAACTGATTGAATGAGGATGAGCCTCATATCAGTGACCTCGAAGACAATCAGGTTGACCTCAATAAATGTGAAAGACAGTCAAACAAGATAATAAAAGAGAAAGAGGAAAACCTGAGATCAATGAGTGATGCTATGAAAAGGAACAACATCCGAATCATTGGCCCACCAGAACAAGACACAGTGAAGAAATCAACAACTAATTTAACAAGGGAATTTCTGAAAGAAAACTTTCCCAACCTAATGAATGAGAACCAGCCTATCATACAGGAAGCAGAGAGGACACCAAGTAAACTAGGCCCCAGGAAGAACTCACCAAGGCATATAATAGTTAAACTTTCTAACTTGGAAGAAAAAGTGAAAATCCTGAGAGCAGCAAGAGAAAAGAGGATGGTCACATTTAAGGGCTTTCAGGTAAGAATATGTGCAGACCTATCAACAGAAACCATGAAGAGGAGAAGAGAGTGGACCAATATCTTCCAGAAGTTGAAGGAAAACAACGCCTCCCCTAGAATTCTTTACCCTGCAAAGCCATCTATTAAGATAGATGGGGAAATAAGGGTCCTTCAAGATAAGGAAAAAACTTAAAGAATATGCTATGAGACACCCAATCCTGAGGAAAATCCTTGCTGACTCACTATGGCCAGAAGCCCAACACCCACCAAACACAAACAGGAGAACATCCTATACTCCAACCTCACCAAGGAGCCAACAGACTAACCCTAATGACCAAGAACATATGGCCACAGGTAGAACACAGAGCAATAAAGAAGCCCCCAATGAAAACACAACAGAGCTATGAAAAGGGGAATAAGAAAACACACACACCAAAAAAACAAAAGGCCAGCAATGAACCCACCACAGATTGGAATAATAACTCAAAATGTCAATGGCCTGAAGTCCATCATCAAAATAAAAAGGTTGGCTGACTGGCTTGGAAAACATATTGCATCAATCTGCAGGAAACACATATTAAGCCCACAGACAAGAATAAACTAAGAATAAAAGACTGGAAGAGGATATATCAGGCTAATGGTGAATCAAAAAAAAAAACAGGGGTCGCAATTCTAATCTCAGATAAAACAGACCTCAAGGTTCAAGTCATAAAAAGAGACAAGGAGGGACACTTTATAATGCTCAAGGGAACACTTCACCAGGAACCAGTAAGCATAATAAATATATATGTGCCAAATGAGAGACCTGCGAAATTTGTCAAATAGACTATTCAGAACATGAAAGAAGATATTACATACTCAGCAATTATAGTAGGAGACTTTAACATGCCACTATCAGATAAAGACAGATCTTTGGGAAAGAAGCTCAGCAAAGAGACTATAGAACTAAATACCACAATAAGACGACTAGATTTTATAGACATATTTAGGGCCTTCCATCCAAACACAAAAAATTACACATTCTTCTCAAGTCCACATGGCACATTTTCAAAAATTGACCACATGCTGGGACAAAAGTCAAGCATAAGTAAATTCAAACACATAGAGATCATACAAACGTCCTTCTCTGACCACCATGCTATAAAGCTGGAGATTAAGAAAAGGACCAGTAGTAAAACAAGGGCAAACAGTTGGAGGATGAATAACGAACTTCTGTGGCATGAATGGGTAGGGAGATTAGAAGGGAGATCAAAACATTTCTAGATATTAATGAGAATGAGAATACTTTGTTATCAAAACCTCTGGGATACTGCGAAGGCAGTAATCAGAAGTAGTCTGATTGCAATAGGAGCATATATGAAAAAAGAAGAGATGCATATGGCAGACATACTCTCACAAAAACTTCAGCACCTAGAACAGTGTCAGCAGAATAATCCCTCCAACAGCAAAAGAAAAGAAATAATAAAAATTAGAGCAGAGTTGAACCATTGGAAAGACAAAAAAACAATGCAAAAGATTAATACAGCAAAAAGTTCGTTCTTTGAAAGGATCAATAAAATAGGCCACTGGCAAACCTGACCAAAGAAAAGAAAGAACAAGCAACAATAGACAAAATGAGGAACGAAATGGGGGAAATCACAACAGAGAAACCTGACCAAAGAAAAGAAAGAACAAGCAACAATAGACAGAATGAGGAATGAAATGAGGGAAATCACAAGAGACCCTAATGAAATTAGAAAGATTATCACAAAGTACTATGAAAATCTGTACTCCAAGAAGTTCAACAACATGGCCAATACCTGGACAAACAATCCCTCCTTAGACTGTCCCAGATAGAGGTCAAGAAACTAAACAAACCCATAGCAAGAGAAGAGATATGGTTATCAAGAATGTACCAACAAGAAAAGCTTCTGGGCCAGACAGCTTCACTGGGGAATTCTATAAGGCTTTCAGGGAGGAGCTGGCACCAGTTCTCCACAAAGTTTTCCAGAGTATAGAGAAGGATGGAAAACTCCCCAACTCATTTTATGAAGCCAGTATAACTTTGATACCCAAACAGGGAAGAGATCCCACAGGCATAGAGAACTATAGACCAATATCTCTAATGAACATAGATGTAAAAATCTTCAACAAGATATTGGCCAATAGAATACAAAAATATATAAAAAGCATAATCCACCAGGACTAGGTAGAATTCATCCCAGACATGCAGGGATGGTTTAACATCCGTAAATCCATCAATATTATACATCATATTGATAAGATGAAATATAAGAACCATATGATAATATCTATAGATGCAGAGAAAGCATTTGACAACATCCAGCACCCTTTCCTAATCAAGATGCTCAGACAGATAGGAATAGAAGGACAGTTCCTCAAGTTAATACAAGCTATCTATGAGAAGCCAACAGCTAGCATAATAGTCAGTGGAGTAAAGACTAAATCAATCCCACTGAAGAAGGGGACTAGACAAGGATGCCCCTTATCCCCACTACTATTTAATATAGTACTTGAGGTCTTAGCAAATAACATAAGACAATGGAAAGACATCCAAGGTATCCAAATGGGAGAGGAGGAGTTCAAGTTATCATTATTCGCTGATGACAAGATCCTGTACATCGCAAATCCCAAGAGCTCCACAAACAGAGTACTAACAGCGATAGAGGAATATGGAAGAGTGGCAGGATTCAAGCTCAACAAACAAGTCGATTGGTCTGCTCTACACATCTGACAAGACCACAGAAGAGGAGATCAAGAAAGCAGTAATTCCAATAGCCAAGAATAAATTGAAGTTCCTAGGGATATACCTAACCAAAAAAACAAAAGACCTATACAAGAAAAACTATAAAACCCTACTACAGGAAATGAAAAGTGACCTCCACAAATGGAGGTACATCCTATGCTCATAGATTGGGAGACTCAATATAATAAAGATGTCTATCCTACCCAGGGCACTTTATAAGTTCAATGCTATCCCGATCCAAATACCAACAACCTTCTTCAGAGAACTGGAAAAATTGACCACCAACTTCATATGGAGAGGGAAAAAGCCCAGAATTAGCAAGGATCTTCTCAAGAATAAGAACACAGTCTTTACCTGACTTTCACACTTACTACAGAGTCACAGTGGTCAAAACAGCATGGTACTGGCATAATGACAGATACACAGATCAATGGAAAAGAATAGAAAACCCAGAAATAAAACCGTTAGCATATAGACAACTGATTTTCAACAAGGGTCCCAAAAACATCAAGTGGAAGGGTGATGCTCTATTTAACAAATGGTGCTGGAGATCTACATGTAGATCTACAAATGGAAATCTACATGTAGAAAAATGAAACAGGATCTCTACCTCACCCCATGCACAAGAACAAACTCGAGGTGGATCACGGACCTGGAAGTAAAACCACAAATCATCAGGACCATTAGCAAGAGAATCAGGGAAAATCTAAGAACCTTGACCCAGGGAATAAAAAGGTTAACTGCAATAGGACAGGGTACACATGCAGGGGAGCCTGAAATTGACAAATGGGACTTATTTAGAATAAAACACATGTGTGCATCAAAGGACTTTAGCCAGGCAACCCACAGACTGGGAGAGGATTATTAGCAATGGTACAACCAACAAAGGGCTTATTACAAAAATCTACAATACCCTCATCTCATGCAAGAAGATGAAAACAGATAACCCTATGAAGAAATGGGAAAAAGAACTGAAAAGAAGTTTCACTAGGGACGAGGTCCACATGGCCAATGAACATATGAGAAAATGCTCCTGCTCACTAGCCATCAGAGAAATGCAAATCAAAGCAACCATGAGTTATCATCTAACACCCTTAAGTCTAGCCCAGATCAGAAAATCAGAGTGCAACAAATGTTGGAGGGGATGTGGTGAAATAGGAACACTTCTACATTTTTGGTGGTCGTGTAGATATATACAGCCACTGTGCAAAGCAATCTGGCGATATTTAATGAAAATGGAAGTTGAACTATCCTAAGATCCAGCTATCAAAAGATATAGCATCTGAGATCTTAAAGGCTTGAGCATAAACAAGCAGCCATCTAGCTCAGGAGCAACAAAACCCACCATAAAAGAAGTTCACTTGCCTGTGCGATCATGAGGTGCTGAAATAACCAGGCATCAGGCATTAAAGAACAAAAATCAAAATCATTGAACCAATTAACTCCCAATATCGCTGAAGACAAATGGATACAGAGGCAAACAGAGTAGAAGAAAAGATGGTGCCCAGCTACCAAATGATTGAATGTCTAGAGTCTCAAAGACTTGAAGATAACTGAGCCGCCATTCAGCACAGAGACAGCAAAGTTCACAGGGAAGAAGCACACCAGCAAGTGAGATCAAGAGGCGCCAAAGGGAGCAGATATCAAGCATCAAAGAACAGTAATCACTTCATTACGAGTGAGGGGAGGAGCAGGGTGGGGATCTAAGATCCACTGGTGGGTAATTGGCCACCCTTTTACAGGGGAGCCATGGAAGGAGACAGACTAGTCATGGTGTAGCCAGGCAGTGATGATGCATACACGTTTCCTCTAGTTCCTGAGGTCTCCCTACCCCCCAATCATCATGATCCCACCTTTACCTTGCACTTCCGGATGGACTGGAGAAGGCACACTAATGGAGATGGGGGCTGGAGATATGGGGAAACCAGGATGGATGAGCCCCCTCAAGCTGGTGGTTAGATTGGAACTACTGGGGTGGGTGGAGAGAAGATGGGGTAGAGAGACGAAACCAACTGCAAGGATCTACCTATGACCTGTCTGGAGGACAGGCATGGGGGAGTGAGTTGAGAGAGGTGTCGGGCAGGGCAAGATACGACTGAATAATAATAATTTATAAAGTATTGAGGGTTGATGGGGGAGGGAGAGCAGGGGAACAGGAGAGGGGTTTGAGGAACCGACACGAGGGGATGGGGGAAAGGGCGGATGTTTGGAGAATGATGATGGCAGTGGATGTGCGAGGCTGCTTGCCACAGTATGTTTATTTATGTATTGGAAAAATAATGTATGAGTCCCTAATAAAATGATTTTTAATTAAAAAGAAAAAGGTGTGGCATCAAGGTTGAGGGAAAACATTTATCACCTACAGTGTGCAGAAGATACAACTTTGGTTGCTGAAAGTAAGGACGATGTGAAGTATTTGCTGATGAAGATTAATAATTGCAGCCTTCCGTGTGGATTACAACTCAGTGTAAAGAAAACCAAAACCCTCACAATGTGGACCAATAGGTAACATCATGTTGAGTGAAGGAAAGAATAAAGTTGTCCAGGATCTTGTGTTGCTTGGATTCACAATCAATGCTATGGAAGCAGCAGTGAAGAAATCAAAGTATCAGGCAGTGAGGAAATCTGCTGCAGAGGACCTTTTAGAGTGTTGGGTTTGGGTTTATTTCTCTTTGTTTTTAAAGCAAAGATGTCACTTTGAGGAGTAAGATTTGCTGACACAAGTCAAAGAACTTTGGGTAGCAAGTGGGTTAAGCAATGTAGGTGCTAAGCAACAGCAGTGCAAACTCACCTGCTGCTTTGAAGGACAGAGAGAAGGCAATTTGTCTCTGCACAGATTTACAGCCTCAGAACATCTATGGAGCTGCTCTACTTTTTTTTATCAGGTCACCAGGAGTCAAACCAGCTTAATGACAGTGGATCTTGTTTGTTTTTCCCAAGTCAGGGCATTTTCAACCACCTGATCAGTATGTGAAAGCTGGATGGAGGAAGAATTAGTGACTTTGAATTATGTTGTTGGCATAGAATTTTGAATATGCCATGAACAGCCAGATGAATGAACAAATCAGTTTTGGAAGAAGTACAACCAGAATGAGCCTTTAAAATGAGATTGGAAACTTTGGACATGTTATCGGAAGGGATATTGTAGACTGGGTTCTCTAGAGAAGCAACATCAGTGAAGTTTATATAGGTCACATATAAAGTGAATTTTACAGTTTTGAAAAATGGCTCACATATCTGTAGCAGTTCGAAGTCCAAGGATCAGATGTCAGACTGGAGGTTACTCCTGACTTGTGCAGCTATGGAGGCTGATCAATCTAAGATTGGTAAAAAAAAAAAAAAAAAATTCAGGTTTGTAACTGCAGAATTCAATGGATTCAACTTTGGCAGATCAGAGGGCAGCCTACTGACTCAAATGCAATGAAATGGAAGTCAGCAGATGAGCCAGATGCAGAACCCAGACCCATTGAAAAAGTAGGTTAGCTTTTCCACAGCATTCACTTATATTAGATGCAGACCACAGTTCCAATGAACCTTTCCTTTGATTGATTGCAACAGAGCTAAATAAGATCTAAATAAGAATGTTGCATCACACCTTGATCTTCTACAAACTTATTTTCTGCCCAAAGTTAATACCCTTATGGATGTGATTGCATTATATTAGGTCACATCTTGGAGCATTAGTAAGTCTAAACTTCCCAGTCACTGAGAATCCTGGCCCAGCCAAGTTGACACAGAACATTAATTCTGTAAGAGACCAGTCTTGCCTGATGCTTGATTAAAAAAAGAGGGTCAATGAAAAAGAGACAAATCTTCAGCAAGATGGATTGGTGCAGTGACTGCCAGAATGGACTCAAGCATAACAATTACTGTGATGATGGTTCAGGACCAGGAAGTGTTTTGTTCTGCTGTACATAGAGATCCTGACAGAACCGACTGACTGCACAACAACAATGATAAATGTCTTATCACAGCAGTAGTCCAGTCCTTGTGGGTTGCTGAGTTGATTCTGATCACATTGATTCTATAGGACAGAGTAGAAAATCCCAGTAGGGTTTCTGGGGCTGTTGGCTCTATGACTGCCAAGACATCTTTAGAGTATTAAAGCATACCTGCCTGACCCACATCATGATATTTTCAATTGCCTCATATACATGTGAACATTGGGCATTGAATAAGAATGATGAACAAAGAAAAAATGCATTTTAATTGGGGTGCTGGAGAATATTAAAATGCCATGAATTGCCAAAAGAACTAGCCGATCTGTCTTGAAAAAAAGTACAGCCAGAGTGCTCCTTAGAGTCAAGGATGGGAAAATCTCATCTTACATACTTTCAACATATTCTCAGGAGAGACTAATCGCTGGAGACGGGCATCATGCTTTGGTAGAGGGACAGCAAAACAGAGGAAGGCTCGCAAGGAGGCTGATTGACACAGTGACTACAACAATGGGCTCGGGCATAGAAACAGTTGTAAGGATGGTGCAGTACCAAGCAGTGTTTCATTCTGCACAAGGTGGTCGTGTGTTGGAACTGACAAGAGGACAACTAACAACAGCAGTAACTGTCGTTATGGGAACAGCTCACCAGGTTATTTCTCCCATGGAAGAGCTAGTGGGCTTGAACTACTGACTTTCCAGTTGTCACACTTAATCATTATGACACCTGAGTCCAGCCAGATCATTAATGACATAGAATTGGCATTTAATCTGGACTGATATTCAATCCACTTTTCCATTTTGTTTGTGAACATGGAGCAAACACCTACACTCTTTTCAATTATTCGAGTCCATAAAGTGAGGGAAATGAAATATTTATCACATGGAGTTTTGTGACATCTAAGTTGCTTTTGTTGTCGTCCTTAAATGCCATTGAGTTAATTCTAACCTGTTATGACCCCACTAACAGCATGAAGCATTGCCCATTCCTGGGCTGTCCTCACGATTGCTCCTGTACTGGAGCCCACTGTTGCAACCATTGTGTCAATCAGTCTCCTTGAGGGCCTTCCCCTTCTTCACTGGCCCTCTACTTTTGCCAGCATGATGTCCTTCCCCAGGAATTGATCTCTCCTGATAATATGTCCAAAGTATGTAAGATGAAGTCTCCATATCCTCATTTCTGAGGAGCACTCTGGCTGTACTTTTAAATTATATGTGTTTATAGAATGTTTAGTCCAGACACTGGCACGTGTAACTCCTGAGTAATGTGTAGGAAACAGAAAGGTTTCTCCCCAGGTTGTCACACTGTTTGCCAGCACATTGTGAGCTCAGCAACTTAGAAGTGATCGCCCTGAAGGCCTTCAGCCATCCAGACCAATCAGACAGCATTGTTTACCCCACTGTAGGTAGGGTTCACACCCTACTGATAAGGATAATGTTTGTCTCCCTGAGAATGTCTCCCAGAGAATAAGGTTAGCCAGCTCAAGGATGATCAAGGTTAGGCTGCCATCTTGAATCAAGGATCCACCCATCTGGTCACATGTGTACCCCTAATCCCTCCTCTTCCTATTGTGCTTATATCTCTACATCGTTCCCCTCCCATTGCCTATGGTACAACCCCTTCCCATGACATATGTGGTTACCTGAAATTGGGGGATTTCCATGCCCCTAAGTATTTATAAATAAGGTTTGGTTAGAAATAAATTCTCCAAGCTGAGTCCTGGTGGTTCAGTGGTTGTGTGCGGGACTGTGGCCCACAGGGTTGATGGTTCAAACCCAGCAGCAGCTCTCCAGGAGCAAGGCTGGGCTTCCTACTCCCACCAGGGCAGTGATGCAAAAGGAAAAAAGGGGGGGGGCTCAAGCACAAAGAAATCATAAATTCTCCCCAAAAAAATAAAGAAAATATTTTAAAAAGAAAGAAGTCCTCCTTCCTCCCTCTCTCTCTCCTCTTGTCCCCCACCTCCACATGGACCACCAAGAGGGGCTGACTGAGGTGAGCATGCTATCATAAAATGTGTCTGACTCCTTTGTTTTACTTTCTCTCCTACCTCTCCTATATTCTATGACTTTACTATAATCTTTATATATTATGGCTGCACTATTATGCCTATGGATCCCTGATATTATCAGGGACTGGTTCACTCTAACACTAATGGCATGTAGCAGCTGTACTATTGTACTACTGCAACTTGCTAATTAGTGGGATTGCTTTCAAAATTGCTTATAAAAATCCATCCTGGGCTGATTTCATTCTGTTGAAGATCACAGAAGGGAAGACTAGCCTGCTTATGGGATGGCAAAAATTATTATCTGTAGGAAGAAAAAAAACGTGTTATATTATAACAATCTTCTTAGACATAATGTCTCTGATGTTCGAGTACTGACTTAGCTTTAGACACTCTTGACAAATACATGATTCTATAAGATCAGTTGGCTTTTGAGGCTTACAGAGAAACTTATTAAGAAGTAGAGAGACACACTCAGTGAAAGAGATAACAGTGGTAGGATTTATCTAGGAATGAAGAAGGTGGGCTGTGTGAAATGAATAGGGGTCTTCAATAAGAATATTTAAATCATTATGAAGAGTACAGTCGTCAACTCACTTCCATTTCTGCTAAGACAGAAATGAATTGTGAGGCTTAACCATGACATTTGGAGTGGAGATTTAACCAGTTTGGGATTATACACATTTAGAAGAGGGAACCAGGAAATAAGTAATACAGGTCCAGTGTAGAATACACAAGCTGGCTTGACATTGAAGCTAAGTCAGGGGCACTGACTCTGGACAGTCTCTAGAACCATACTTTGTGGATGTTTTTCGCTGTAGTAACCCTCATTCCCTGCACGGCTGACTGGTATATAATTTGTGGTCATTGCTTTTCTGCTCAGATATCTGATAAACTACATCTTATTACAGCTTAACAGGGAGCCCTGGCGGCATGATGGTTATGCAGTGGGCTGCAGTCTGAGAGGTCAGCTGTTTGAAACCACCAGTGACTGACAGAGAGAGAGAGAGAGAGAGGGATTTCCATTCTCACTAACAGTGAGTCTCAGAAATTCACAGGGGCAGTTCTACCCTGTCCTATATGGTCACAATGAGTCAGCATGGACTCAGTGGCAGTGAGTTATTTTGTTTTGCTTCATCTGTTCATATGGGTGGGGGAGTGGAGCAAAGACGATGGGCCACACAGACCAGTTATGGAGCATCGTCAGTCAGAGGAACACCAGTGGCCATGACCTTTCCTGAGTTGATTGCTGGCCTTTCTTCAAGAGGAGCCGAGTTCTTCCTTTGATCTTTGGAGCCCTTTCTATACACACTTCCCTTCATAAACATATTCATCTTCTCACAGCTTCAAAACAAAAACAACCCACCCCCTCAATGCCCACGACTCTACCACCTCTAACGCCACCCAGCCTCCCCTGCAAGAAAGAGTGGCCTGTGTGAAGAGCGCCCCTGCCCACCCCCACCCACAACCCCCTCGGTAGTATGCATCACATGTCAGCTGGACTCCCAGCTCGGCAATCCACAGGAATGCCCTTCACCAGAGCCTCCCGCTCACCAGAGAGAACTTTATGCAGGAAACGTGCTTTTGTTCTTCTCCCTTGTTTTGACATCCAATAAAGTCACCGCCCAGCCTTCTCTGGCTGGCTCCCTGGCTTCGGCCAGTCCTGGGCGCTCTGGGGTTCATGCTCTTCCTCCTTCCCTGCTCCTTGTCTGTCTCTTTTTCCAGACTCCCCCGCCTTTAAATGTTGTCCTTGACTTTGTTTTGTTTTGTCTTCTTTCTGTGGCTTTGTCCAAAGCGATGGGTAAGGTTTTCAGCAGCTCATTTCTCTGAAGTGGGTAGCTGCTTCCTTCTTCCATCTCATCTCTTCTGAGTTGGGAAATCCGATGAAAGTTGTTCACTGGACATTGAAGTAGGTAGAGGGAAGGTGAGTGAATGCACTTGAATTGTGGTGCTGGCAACAAATCATGCAAGTCCTGTGGACTGCACTGAGGACAAACAAATCTGTCCTGGAAGAAGGATGGTCAGAGTGCTCCTTTGAGTGAGACTTCATCTCAAGTATGTTGGACATATCAAGAGAGATCAGTCCCTGGAGGACATCATGTTTGCTAAAGGTGAGGGACCGCAAAAAAGAGGAAGCCCCTCAGCGAGAGAGAGTGACACAGGAACTGCATCCAGGGGCTGGAGCATAGCAACAATTGTGAGGATGGGGGAGGACTGAGCATTTTCATTGTGTGGTTCTTCCGTTCCTGGGCCTCAGAACCCACTCTCCGGCACCTGAAAAGAGGACCAAGACTAGGTTTTCAGGGCTACCATTAAGCCATTCAAAAGGTTTCCAGAAGAAGTACCATCTAAACTGAGAATAAAAGGCTCAGTAAGCATTCCATCCGGAGCCCCGGAGTGGGAATGATGCAGCTGTGGACTGCCAAGAGCTTGACCATTCAAACCTACAGACCTCGAGATGGTCTTCCTGAAGGTGGCAGCCTAAAAACCCCTAGGTGATGGTCTTCTCTGGTACATAAGGTTCCCAGTCTGCTCTTAATTTGTGCTTCCTATTTTACCTCACTTGAAGCCATGCTAGCGTAGTGGTTACCCATACACTTGGTGGGAGGAAGGCTGGACTTCTTACTCTCATAAAGAGTTATAGGCTCACAGGGTTGGTATCAACTGGGTGGCAGTGAGTTTGGGTTTATTTTTTGCTCGTTCATTTGCTTGCTTGTTTCTAATCATTCTGTTTTCTAATATCCCTTGCAGTGGCTATACAGAACTCAATAAACTTTGTGATGAGAGGATTTATGAAGGAAGTTAACCAGCTGTAATGCCAATGGGAAATGTTCACTATACGCTAATGCGGGATTTTTCACCACCAGAAAAGAAAACTCAGCACATTGTCTCTTCTCAGGTACTTCCTCATTTCCAGAGTGCACCCATGCCCTGCCCACCCTCCCTCCATTACTAAGGGTGGAGTCTGCACTAGAGATCCTGTCCATGAAGTATAAAAGCCACACCCACCCTCCATTCCGGCCCAGATCTTCCTGAATGCTACTTCTTTTGTGTCGCTGGCTAGTAGATTTTCCTCCCTCAATTTCTCCAAGGTTGCACCTGATCATTCCCAAGTGACAATTTTGCTGAAATCGGACGCCCTAGCACCCAGGGATGACGACAGTTGACAAGCAGCAGGAGGATCCTGGAAGGGTGGCTCTGGGAGATAGCACAGGGAAGGCCTGCAGTGCAGGGCATGGGGGCCTGGGGAAAATGGGAAGCTACACCTTGTGAGCATTGGCCTCAGTGTTAGTCTGGGTAGACTAAAGAAACTAATCCAGGGAGACTCATGTGTGTGAGAGAAAGAGAGCTTTATCTAAAAGAGCAAGTGTATATTGTGAAAACAACCTAGCTCAGTCCAGATCAAGTTTATAAGTCTGATATTAGCCCATATGTCTGATAGCAATCTATGAAGTCCTCTTCAAATCATGGAACCTATGCAATGAGGACGAATGCAGGAATATCACAGGAGGGTGGAAAGTCTTATGGATCCAGTGGCAGTGGAAGACTCTCAATGCTGGCAGAAGTCTCCACGAGCCTCCAGGGCTCTAGCATAGCTCCATGTGTCTTGTCAGCAGGAAAGATGAAGCAAAGTTAATGTGTATCTGGCCTCCAGTGAGCTCTTTATCTTCTTCTCGCCTCCAAATAAGATCATCAAGCTAACAACCTGTTGCAAGTATCCTCAAACTTTTTAAAGAGGGGGCCAGTTCACTGTCCCTCAAACCATTGGAGAGCCAGACTATAGTTAAAAAAAAACAACAACTATGAACAAATTCACTGTGGGCCTGGGATGAGTCAGCTGCTAAATAGTCAGCAGCAGTGCCACAAACACTCAGTGGACTGGATAAATGTCCTCTGTGGGCCACATGTGGTCCTCAGGCTGTAGTTTGAGGACCCCTGGAGACTCTACCCCTTCATAAATTGGCACCAGATGATGTCACTACCACAGCCTACATTGTACCTGAATGGCAATGGATGAGAAGTGTTAAAGAATTTCAGAAAGGGGAAGAATGCAGAATACAATCAGATCAATAGTTCCGATTATTAAAATCGATGTGCAGGAGGCAAGCAGGAACCAGGGAGACCAGTTGAACCCCCAAAACCAATATATCCTTTAGTCTAACTCCCCCCTCCCCCACTTTGGTACTCTTGAACCATTCTTCCTTAATCTAAATTGTCCAACTTGCACAGTACCCCTCATCCCAAGAACTCTTCACAAGAAATGTTCGCTGGGTCCTGCCAGTTTGTGCTGGGGCTGAGAGCACGCTCAGTACAACCATCAGTATCCTCCTCTTCACCCCTGACGCAAATTTCATGAGAAAGAATCACAATTATCTGACCCACCACTCTACCAGAGCCCATTTCTCAACCCAGAGTTCCTTTAGAGAACATATAGGAGAACAGGATTCACCAAGCAGGCAGGGGCTGGTTAGAGGGTGGAGGGTTAAAGAGACCCAGGTTCACCCAATTTGAGAGCCTGTGATGTTCTGGTCCTGAGACCCTGTGCTGCCCTTCTCTATGCAGATGATAAATCCCTATCTGTTCCTCTTGTATGCGGTGTAAAATGGGTTTAAACGTAACAATTATGAGGCTGACACGAGGTCGGGCAGTGTTTCCTTCTGCTGAACAGAGGGTCACTGAGTTGGAATTGACTCAACAGTTGCCTAACCACAACCATATGTCAGGCCATGTGATGAATACTGGGGACACGGAGTTGGATGATATTCAGCCCCTCCCCTCAAGGAGCTCGCAGTCCAGCAGGAGGGACCAGCATGTAAACACATGGACCCTAATATACTATGTGCACTGTCATCATAGGGGTACAGACAAAGTGCGGAGAGATACAAGAGGGAGCAAACAACTCTTCCTGGGAAGAAGGAGGGGTGGCCCAGAGGCTTCGCTGCTATTCTGAAGAGGGAAGTTGTCAGAGAAAGTCGCTGAGTATATACCCAAGGAGTTCTCTGTCACCGACGCTGGCACCCTTGGCCCAAGAACTCCCCGACATTGCCCTGATCACCTCAGCAACGGGATTTTCCACTCAGCCCTTTCTGCTTTTATAACCCTGAAACTTCCTGCTATAGCAAGCTATCATCAAAGTTATGCTCACTCACCATTCAGGCCCCAGAGCTTCCAGAAGGCTAGTTCTTCTTGGTTGTGAACTAATACACTTTTCCTCTTTCAAGTTCTATAAGAGTGCTTCCTGAGTCATGATTTTGCTGTTAGGAGTCCACACATAGTACCTGAGGTGGCACACACTTTATGAGACAGGTCATGCCAAGAAAACCCTCTCTGGTTCTGGTAGAGATGAGGCCTACTTCTGAACACTCAGTACAACATCACCAGCCTCTCTCCTGGGTACCTTAGTCCCTCGTGTACCTCATCACCACATGGGTACGAGCTACAGAAAAGAGATGAGCTGTGTGCACACCTGCCTCAGCAGAGCCTTCCCAGCTCAGCATGAGAACAAACCCCTGCTCGCTTATGTGCCTCCTCCCTGGTTCTGCAGCTCCAACTTTGTGATTAGCAGGCCCAGTGTAAGCCACAGGGTCCCCAGGGACAAGTGTTTAATTAAAGAGAACTTTGGACAAGAATAGTTGTTTGACTCCAGGCTGTGTATCACAACACTTGACCCTTCCTAGAATCTCTGAAAAAAATTTAACCCTTGTTGCAGTGATAAAGACAACTGTGGGAAGAATTTGAAGATAACAAAGTTAGAAAGTACCCAACTGCAAATGATTAGACCAAGCTATAACTGGCCAATAGATAAGGTCTCACCATCCTTGATTCTAAGGAGCATTCTTGTTCTTCCTCCAAGACAGATTTGTTTGTTCTCTTAGCTGTACATAGGACTTTCAATATCCCTTGGCAACATCATAATTCAAATGCATCAGTTCTTCTATCTTATTCACTGTCCAACTTTCACATACATATGCGGGAATTGAAAATACTAGTTTTGGATCATGTGCACCTTTGTCCTCAAAGTAACATCTCTGTTCTTTGACACTGTAAAGATGCCTTGTGCATCAGATTTGCCAATGTAATATGTCATTTTGATTCCTTGACTGCAGTTTCCATGCTAGGTGTCCTATCAAACAGGAGAAGAGACACAGAGAGACAGACATTTAACTGCAATGTGACCTATACTATATCTATAAATCAAGGAACACCTGGAGCTATCAGAACCTGGAAGACACAAGCAAGGATCTTTGTCTGGTGATGTGAAAGAGAACGGGGCATCGTGGCACACTGAATGTGGACTCTTGGCTTTTTGGATGTAAGACAATACATTTCTGAGGGCTTTTTGTTTTGTTTTTAAAGGTCATTTTATTGGGAGCTCTTATAGTCATTTCTGTTCTGATAAACCACCCAATTTTTGGTGTTTTGTTACTCCCAATGTGGGAAATTAAAATCATGTAAAAACCTTCTGGATCTTGAGATAAGGATTTTATCCAGGTTTATCTGGGTGATTCCTAAATGCAGCCTCGTGGAAGGCAGTCCATGGGATTACCAACATCTGATTTTGTATAAGCAGTTAGAACCAGTAATTAGAACCTGCAATTAGAACTGTTAGGTAGAATAATATAGGGAACAGGGCTTCCATTGCACATGTTCAGAGACTCGAGCTATCGGTCAGGAAAAGCTGACACATTGCACATGCTCAGAGGTCCAGGCTTCCAGTAAGAAGGGCTGTACCTGGGTTGGCTCATCTAGACCAGGTGAATTAAATTCAGCCAATGGGGTCAGCCAGGGTCATCAACTATGCCTCTCCACCAAAGGACTGAAAAGGTAGGAGCCTGGAGCCAATCTCGTGACTTTTCTAGAGCAGCTTCCTGGCAGGTAGAGAGGGTGGTGGGCAGGGGAGGGAAGAGGGACCCTGTGCGTGCCTGTGTAAATCTGAAATTTTGAACTTTAATAAAACTCACTTGGATCACAAACCAGCTCACACAGAGCCAAGAACAAGATATATATCTCTTCTCAAGAAACCTGACAGAACCAGTCCACTATAGTCTGTTATATAAAAAACTGGAGGTATATATGATGATTTGTGATAGCAAAAGGGCTGCTTTTTGACACGTCATTATTACTATATTATTATATTAATGATGTGTTAGAGAGTATTTAAAGACTTATCAGGAAGTGTTTCTTTAATGTTTGTTTATGCATCAAAAAGTACACTTTGTATTATAAGTACATTTTAGAAAAGGTACACTTTGTGATCCCATATGGGATGATTTTTACACACGTTGAAACATTTTTATTACTATATTCTTATATTAAGGTTTATTTAGGGGATGTTTAAGGATATAACTCAAACTGTTTCTTTAATGTTTGTTTATGCATCAAAAGATACATAAATAGAAACAATATAGGGACATTATATAAAGGACACTTTATTTCATCCCTTAAAGAAAAAGAGGGGGAACATGGAACAATAAACTTGACTAGACATTGTTTTGAGAATTTTACAAGGCATCTGTAACAATTAGATTTTTTTTCTACACTGAAACTGTAAACTGTTCTCTTAGTTTCAATCAGCTATTGATCTCTCAGCCGTTGTAATTTTAAGTGTTCTTATGACCTATGTAAGCCCTGGGTGATCTTTCTTTTATTCAATAAAATAAAAATTTGGGAGGGGTTAAAAAAAGTACACCATATAAAAGGTACACTTTACTGTAAGGAACACATATATGAAACCAGCCATTTGGCTAACTTTATTAGCTATTTTTCAATTCGCATAAAAACTAAACTTATAGACAGTCTTGAGCACAGAATCTAGTTGTAGTCTAGGGAGTACCCACATCCCTATGAAATGGACACTCAGAAGTGAGGAGGAGCTTGGAATCAGGCAGCCCAAGCAACACCTCCTGCCAACACCTCCTTTTCAGAATGGCTTCCAGAACCCGAGAGAATAAATTTCTGTTGTTTATAATACCCACACTGTGGTAATTGGTTACAGTAGCCACAGGAGACTAATATGTCTTCCTTGACCTTGAAGATGGGGTTAGACCCCCTGCTCGCTGCTCCCAAAGCCATGGGGCTGCCTCATCTACAGAACAAACACATCAGGTTTGATTGTAAAGACTGGTGTCAACTTTCCCTTCTGCCCTCTGAGGACAGGAACTCTGTTTTGAGTAGACCTGGCTTCCCCGGGGCTTGACATGTAGAAGGTGTACATCCAGGAACTGGTGTGGAGAGTATCCTGGCTGGCAGAGCTGTGGAATACTAGACCATGCGATGAAATAAAAAGAGACAGTCTCATTCCTTGAAATAGTTAGGTGGGGGTCTTGTCTGAAACCCACAGGAATGACCTTTTAAAGATTTTTTTTATCTGATCCCTGATATTCTGACCCTGTGGTTTACAGTATATATATACACACACAAATATGTATATACACATATGTATGTATGTGTGTATGTACGTGTGTGTGTGTATAAAATCTCTACTGGAGGGCTGAGCCCCGGTGGCGTAGTGGTTGTGTGCGGGACTGCGGCCCACTGGGACAAAGGTTCAATTCCAGCAGTGGGGCTGGGCCTCCTACTCCCACCACCGGAGAGCAGTGATGCCCCCCCAAAAAAAAAATCTCAACTTGAGTTTTGATGCCCTCTGG
The DNA here is from genome assembly GCA_004026705.1 of Nesogale talazaci. Lineage (NCBI taxonomy): Eukaryota > Metazoa > Chordata > Mammalia > Afrosoricida > Tenrecidae > Nesogale > Nesogale talazaci. The sequence goes on along the minus strand of PVJH01002058.1, from coordinate 81,428 downwards.
TGTCTGGAATTAATTGTCTCTTGTTTGAGTCAGGATTGATGTCCATCTAGTTTCCTGAAGCTGCAAGGAATTTTCTCATTAAAGCCTTGGAGTTAAAAGAAATCTACTGGAATTACACACTCAGCCATGAAGATGGTAAAAGTTACACAAAGCCCGTGGCACCTGAAAGCATACAGCCCCTGAAAATTGCAGGTGTCTCTTCTGATTTTATAGTTTTCAAATAGTAAGATTTTTCTTGGGCAATGCAAAATTCCAGATTATGTTTACACTTTCCCTCCAATAATCATGGTTTTCATGGTCAATGGCTGTTAGCTTTTAGAAAATTTGCATTGTACTTTCTCAAAACGCATCCACATTGTCACGTTTCCGCTCTGACTCATAGCTGCAGCAGAAAACCTCCTCTCTTTCCCCACCAATGGTGGTTGGATTTGAAGTGCTGATCTGGCAGTCAGCTGGTCAGCTCCTAATCCACTCTGCCACCAGGAGAAACAGTCACTATGTGCCCATAATCACTGAGGTGTAACAGGCCTTTCCAAAGCCCTCAAACCTATATTGTGGGTGAGAATCGAACTGTTTGTTTTTAGCACACCACAAACACTAAATGATGGGATGTATCCTGTTTATAAATGAGGAGCTCTGGGTCTCTTTTGTGTGTCTATACAGAGGCTTACTATACCCCTGAGTCTGTGAAAATGCTAACAGCTACCCTGTCCCCTGCTTTTCATTCTCTGTGTGTTGCCATGCCAGGCTGTTCCACACGGCAGCTGCACAGATGAATCTGCTCTGCTTTGGGCCAAGGATGTGTTTTTCAACAAGACATTTTAAGATGATTTGAGAGGAAGGAGGAAATAGACAAAATTAATTTTCTCTCACTGATGGCATCTTCATCTTAGCCAGAATCTACCTTCCTGTCTCATGGTTAGCCAACACCTGTGGCTTCCAACACTTGTGTGGGAGGCTTTTCGGACCCCGACTGTCTACTCAGATAGAGAGTTTGCTGTTTCAGGGAGCAGGACACTGCTTCTCTTTCCTGAATCAAAGAGCTCTTTTAGAATGTCAGCCACTCTCGTCTGGTTCGTTCTGTACATTCAGATTCTCACTTGTTTATTTGTTCCAACACTGCACATCTGTAAATACCCACAGGACACCAACATCCCCTCTCTGCTTCTTACCAAAACAGCCAGCACAAGACCTTCAGACACCACTGCCTTCAGATAGATGCAACTCTCGCCAGCTGACTCTTCCCAAGATGCGAGTGTGCAGGTACTATGGATCAGACAGTGACACAGACACACACACACACACACACACACACACAGTGAACTTATGTGGGGTCATAACCCTCAGCCTTGCTCCTCTGACCTCCTATCTGAAACTATTATTAGTCAAGTAAACAAGAGACCTATAATTAGACAACCAAACAAGAAGACAATGCTCAGCATACCTTAAACTGAATGAGCTCAAAATTCATGCCTCCAATGGCCATCCCAAAAATGCAAACTATCCAGTGATGCAGGAAGCATCAAGAAAAGATAAAAAGAATACAGAGTTCGCTGTGTCAAAAAGAACTAGTCGAAGCACACATATATGTCAGGAAATTTGGAAGACAGCTACTTGGCCAACTAACTGAAGGAGATGCACATTTGTGCCCATTCCAAAAAGAGGTAGCCCTACAAAATGCTCAAATTAAAGAACAATATCATTGAACTCACAGGCAAGTAAATATTGAAGATCACCCACCAACTCTTGCAGAGATTGCAGGACATTGACAGGGAGCTGCCAGCAGTTAAGACTAGCTTCAAAAGAGGGCATATAATAAGGGATATCATTGCTGACGTCTGATGGATATTAACTCAAAGCGGGAAATACCTGAAAGATGTTGAATCGTGTTTTATTGACTATGCAATAGCATTTGACTGTATAGACCAGAATAAACTATGGATAACCTTGATAAAAATGGGAATTCTAGAACAGTTCACTGTAATCATGTAAAACTTGTACAGGGATCAAGAGGGAGTGTGTAAACCTAACAAAGGAATGCTGCATGGTTTAAAATCAGGAACGGTGTGGGTCAGGGTTGTATTTTCTAACCATAATTATTCAATCTGTATGTTGAGCAAATCATCAGAGAAACTGACTTAGAATGAAGAAAAACGTGGTTTTGGGATTGGAGGAAGGCTTATTACCAACCTGTGATATAAAGATGAGACAACCTTGCTTGCTGAAAGTGAGGAAGACAAAGTATTTGTTGACAAAGAAAAATGAGACCAGCCTTTAATATGGTTTAAGACCAAGATCCTCACAACTGGATGAATAGGTAACATTATGATAAATGAAGATAAAATTGAAATGGTCCAGGATTTTGTGTTGCTTGGATCCACAATCAATGTCTATGGAAGATCAAAGGATGCCTTCCATTGAGTAAATCTGTTGCACACAACCTTTTAAGAATGTTGAAAAGTAAGGAAGTGATTTTGAAGACTTACGTGTACCTACTCAAGCCATAGTACTTTCCATTGCCTCATATGCATGTGAAAATTGGACATTGAAGAGAATAACTACAGTACCTATCTATTAAAGTTATTATAAGAAGTAAAATGGGTAGCATATGAATGACCAAGCAACAAGCCCAAGTTTTGACTACTGGGATACATGCTGCACCCAAGACTCTCCAACTGTGAGAAATGCAGTGGTAGGAAACACAAAGAGAATGTGAAAGACTGTCAGGAATGGATGGAAGAGCAAGCCCAGAGCCTGATCGGCAAAGTAAGGACTGCCTTTCAACAGAGCACCTGCTCTGTTCTCTGCCCTGCAAGCAGGAATGATGATCCTGTCTCTCCCCAGTCTCTGGAGTCCTCCTCACCCTGATATTATGCCAGCACCCCATATGAGGGGCCCACCCATAATTCCAGTGATGGGTCCTTCTCCTCCTGGAATGATGCTAATGGGATCTGTTTCTGGGATGAGGCCACCCCTGGAATGCCACATGCTAATGATGTCTGGAACCTCAGTGATGCCACCCCACCCACCTAATGATGGTGCCCACTCATTCAGGAATGACTGGAACAGACAGGTAGGGGCAGGGAGAGCCTCTCTGTATCAGCTTTATATTTCTATATTACTTGTACTACTTACCTGGAAATCATGGTGCTGTGACACAGGTGTCTTCTAAAAGCATCACAAAAGCATCTAAAAGACTTGTTCTCTCTTTTTATCAAAAAGAAAATTGCTTTTGGAGTGGAGTCATGGATAAGAAAGCACAACAAAATAATTTGTGCTTGTATTGTGACATGTGAAAATAAAATTTTCAATTTAACAAATAATAATTAAAATGGGTCAATTTTGTCAAGTCCTTAAAACAATACTGGGCACACAAGAGGAAAGGAAGAGAAAGAAATAAAGAAAAAGTAGATAGGTAATATAGACTCTCAATTATATATGAGAGGATACCCCCCCAAAAAAAGAATTTCTTTTTCAAAGCTCCATATTTAAATTTTCTTACAAAACAACCTTATCACCTTCCATGTACTCTCCACTACACTTAATATTTTTGTCAAATCTGTGATTCCATTCTTGGAAACTTTTTCAAACTCATTAGTTTGGGTGGCTGACAGTACCTCCCTTGTTTTTTCTTCATCTCTTCTATGTCATCCAATCACTATCCATTCATGTCCCTCTGCATTCATGGAAATAAAAAGAAGTCTCACGGAGTGAGATCAGGTGAGTAATGTGCATGGAGTAAGAGAGGCTTGCTGGATTTTGCCAGAAAATGGTGCACTGAAATGGCTACATGAGTGGGTACATTGTCATGGTGGCAAAACCAGTCTCCCATCTGCCACAAACCCAGCCTTTTTTGTTGCACGCTGTTTGTGGCAGTCATGTACTTGTGTGTCAATTTCATGATTGGGTGTCTAGGGGTGGAGTCTAGCCTGTCAATCTAGAGATAGTCAATGAGACCTCTGTGTGAGCATAGTTTTCTCCTGAGAATTCTGGGAAGTCTCGTGGTATTTCCCAATTGGAGAAGAGAGACTTGACTCTCTTGGAGATGAACTACTGACAAGATAAGATGAAAGCCTAAATCCTGGAGACTGGAAGAACTACATGGGCTAGCCCTGATGGAACAAGACCTCTGAGGTCAGAGAAGCCACAGAGAGACCCCTGCCAGTGCTGAGATGTTTCTACTGCCAATAGATACTTCTGATGGATCCTGAAACGAGGAGCTATGGGGAGACCCCTGCCAGCGCCAGGATGCTTCTAACCCAGCTGGATAAATAAGACTCTGCACCCACTGGTCTGTGATTGTCCTGGTGTCATTGCACGTGCTTCATAAATTGGGAGGAGACTTTATAGACTGGTATCGGACGTATAGGCTAATATTGGGCTTATGACCTTGGACTGGCCTGGGTTGAGATGTTTTCTCAATGTTCCATTCCTCTTGTAAATAAACCTTTCCCTTATATCCATATGTGTGCCTATGAATTTCTTTCTCAAGTCTATCCGGACTAACACACTGTTATGCAATCTTTTAGAACGTCTAAATGGAAAGCTTGATTAACAGGTGGAACAAACACCAAATGCAGTATGACTCAACATTTTCATTTGTTCAGGAAATTGACGGACATCCAGGACAAGGAAATCGGTCAACATTTTACCTTTTTGGAAAGGAGAAAATCACTCACACACTTGAGTTTTTCCCATAGTGCTGCTTTAAGCTGTGCTCAACCTCCCAACAATTTCTGCAACATTTTTCCCCGGAGCAGGAAACAAAATGTCACAGCCACATGCTGTTCTCTTAAATTGGCCATGACAAAAAATGAGGTGTGAGTAAAACTACTTTCACAAAAAAATTCTCTGTGACCAGAGAGAATCTTTCCAGGAGATACCACGGGATGCACTAACTCAGAGCAAGTTGTTCAATGCTTGCCTAGTGGGGGGAAATAGATACTATGAAAGTATTGCTTTTCCCAGCGCAATTCTGAGTTTGGGGAAAAGGGAACAACCCACAAATATTCCAAGTTCTTACTGAATAACCAGCCTTCTCTGGACCCGGAAGAGGACTGCTCTTTTGTGGTCATTTCATCACCTCTGCATAAATGGCATAGTGGGTTACACATTGGGCATCTTGGTTGTCATGAGGTTAGAGGCTTGAATCTATCAGCTGCTCCACAGGAGAAGGATGCGCCTCTTTGCCACAGAACCCCACAGACAGCATTCTTCTTTGTCCTATAATCTGCTCAGAGTCCGAATGGACTTGAGAGTAATGAGTTTGGCTTGGGTGGTTTTTGGCTATTTTCTTCATTTTTTATGGTTGTTTGTTTGTTTGTTTGTTTGTTCATTTCTGTCAAAACCAGAAAGATTACTTGAATAAATTTCATGATGAAAGGCACATATTCTGGTCTAAAAGAGTTCCTGACATCTGAGTTAATTCTGAGATTCTACAGAGATTATCTCACAGGATGATGAATTGATTTGTACCAATGAAAATGCCACACTGCTTGTAAATACTCTATGGATGAGGATATTGGCAAGGGACCGTGGCAGGGGCAGAGCTCCCTCCAAGTGGAAAACCTACATGGTCTCCTCTTTGATGTCAGCAGAAGGGTCAAGTCTAGTGAAGCCCGGGACTAACCAGTGGTAAGAAGTCAAGTCTGAGACACATGCATCAGAGCAGTTTCAGTCGCTGATCTCTCAGAAGATCACCACACCTTTCTTCTGAGGCATCTCTAAGTAGACTTGAGTTTCCAACCTTTCAGCTAGCAGAGAGGCATGTTAATCAAGTTCCTTACCCAGGAACTGCAGTAAGTTCAGAAAAGCAGATTGACTGAACACCAGGGAAATAAGAACTTATGGGAGACTCCATGACATGCAGTATTTTAACATCATTACTCCAGTCCGGAACGAAGTCTAGTGACTTACCCTATGCTGGACAAGACAGTGGATGTGATGAGAAGGCTTCATGATCTCAGGGAGTCTGAGTGGAGTAATTGCTTTTGATGACACATATTTCTCTCTCTTCTTTGTCTTTAGAAGATGAGGAAGCCTAAGATAGCAGATAAGGTAGACCATCTTATGGCACTTATTTCTATAGGCCACTAGACTGAAGTTGTGTGATTTATCAATTATTCATTAAATAAATATGTATTGAGCACTTACCAGGCTCAATACAAGAGGCTAGATTTCTGTGTTAGTCCAGGTGCACTAGAGGAACAAATTTCAAAGACACACATATAGCTATAAAGAAAAGGTTTATATACAAGAGGAACAGGACATTGAGCCCAGTCCAGTTCAAAGTCATAAGTCCAATATTAACCCCTATGCCCGAACTCAGTCTATAAAGTCTCCTTCCAACTCATGAAGTCACAGGTCAGTAGGTACAGAATCCTGGCACTGGCAGGGGTCTCCCCGTGGCTCCTCGCTTCCGGGGCTCAGGGTCCATCAACAGCAGAAGCAACTCATCACTGGCAGAGGTCTCCATGTGGCTGCCCAAGGTTCAGAGGTCTGGCTCCATCCCAGCAAAGCCATGTGGTCTCTCCGCCGGATCCTCCAGCTTCTCCGACGCTGTCAGCTTGTCTTGTCCGTGATTCATCATCTCTCTGACTAACTCCCAACAACTGGGAAGATAGCTTCTCATGTTAACGAGGGAAATATCGTGAGCTTTCCCAGAAGTCTCAGAAGAAAGCCATGCCCACATAGAGGCCTCATTGGCTACTCAATGGCTATCTCCAGATTAACAGGCTAGACTCCACCCCTACATTTCAATCATAAAATTAACATAAGCACATGACTGCCACAATTTCAGTCATTGTAACACATCATAGCAGGCTCAATTCTGTAGAGACGCAAATCCAGTGACATTTCAATGTGTGTATATAGAGATTTATATCAAGAAATGGCTTGCACAGTTATAGAAGAGAATAAGACCAGTCTAATTTAAAACATTGGATCAGCTGGTGAGCTGAAGGCTTCTCTTGCCTCATGTAGCTAGAGGGACTGATGAACCAGGAAACAGGAAGACCACTGGTTGAAAGAAGCAGTTAAATGACTCCAAGGTCAGCAGTCTGCTGATGGCTCCTGGAATCGGCAGGCAAGACAGTTCAATAAATCACATAAAGAATACAGAGTCAACAGAAGTGAGGCTCTCCCATGTAGTTTGCTTGAAAAGTATGGTAGTTATGTAATCTCATGTCGACTTGAAGGTATAAGAGTGAAGGGTGAGCTATAGTAGTTGAGGTTTTTTGTGCCCACATGACTCCCATAGGAACATGTGGGCTGCGTTTAGTCTGTCCTCTCTTTTTCCCTGGAGGTGGGCCACACTCTCTTTGCCTCGCCTTTCTGTTGACAAGTCACATGGAAACATGCTGAGACCTGTGAGAGCCCTGAAGATACTTCCATCACCCCTGGATCCACAAGACTTTGCACCCACTTGATTGTGATCTTCCTGCATTTTGCATCATTGAGAGTGGCTGAATGAGTCTGAAGAGGAATTTGTGGACTAGTATCAGACTTTGGAGCTAACATCAGACTTATGAACTTGTCCTGGAGTAGACTGAAATGTTTTCCTCATTTAGAATTACTTTTTGATTTAAAGCTCTTTCTTTCGTTCTCTAGTCAACTTGTCTTACACAAAGAGGAACTGCTTGCCCCCTTCCCCAGGAGTCTTTCTTCCAATTGCATCAAGGTTGTTAACTGACCAAAATGCTGCCCTCCACCATAGCTACTCTCTGCTCTCACAGTAATTACACTGGTAGATCCCATCGTGGGGTTGCTTCTATTGTGTTAGGGGATTGCTGGCAAATTCCTGAGAAACATGGCCCATCCTGATGGACACAAAACCTAACTATCACAGCTGTGAACAACAAAAACAAAAGGATTCTGAAATCCCCTGCGAGTGGGAATCTTACACAGCATTGTCAGGCAGACCAAGCCTCATCTTCATCCATCCAGCAGTCAACATACTGCCCAGATGTGGTTTGTCTAGTATGTACATGTGGCTATGAAACAAAATAGAAAAATTTTAAGGACACTATTCAGTAAATGACTTCATTTGTTTCTAAAAACCTATTTATGACTCTCAGATAATTTCCTCATTGCTGTGAGGGATAGGATATGCTCTTCTATCTGAAAGATATGCCAGCCCTTATTTAGTCAATTTCAACTCATAATGACCTGGTACAGTGTTTTTGAAACTGCATGTCTTTAAAGAAGCAAACAGCCTCATCTATTTCTCTTAAAGCTGCTGGTAGATTTGAGTCACCCACCAATACTATCCCATGCACCACCAGAGTTTCATTTTCCTATCAGTAGGTGGAGAAATATCATCGATACAATGAACAGATCAAATGCCAGCATGTGGTATTTAGGTGGGTAGAAGAGTCAGGAAGGAAAATAAGGCAGAAGGGGATGCTGAGTGGCTTAGGGTTGAAATTTTAAGTAGGGTGGTTGGGGAAAAGCTTACTGAGCCGGATTCAGTCACATGGGCATCTGGGGGAATAGTATTTCAGACCAAAGGGAAAGCCAATATGATCGCTCTGGGAAAGAAATGAGACAGATGCATCCATGGCTAAAAGTCCATTGTAGCTACAGAGTAAGCCAGGCATAGATGGTCTGAGATGAGGCTGGAGAGGCAACAGGGGTAGCCGAGATCACAAGGCCCTTGTAACTGAGGTGAGGCTCTTATTCTGAGATGGTAGCTGGAACCGTGATCCCAAACAAAGACAAATGCACTGCCATTGGCACATAGTAACCCAATCAGACAGGAAAATACTGCTCCTTTGGTTTTCTGGGGCTGTACGTCTGTACAGAAGCAGAAAACCTCATCACTCTCCCAAAGAGCAGCTGGTGAGTTTGAACTGCTGACCTTGAAGTTGGGAACTCAAATCATAAGCCACTCAGCCACCAGGACTCCTACCATGATCATACTTCATGGAAGTAAACAGAATCACTGAAGGGGCTATGTAGGGGTGAGGAGGCAGGGTGACTGCAGAATCAGGGAGACTAGCAAGATTACAATATCCTAAGTAGGCAAAAATATAAGTCATCAGATTCTGGATATATCTTGAAAATAGGGTCAAAGAAGGAGCAAAAGCATGAAAAAGCAAAGTCCATGAAACCTGGTTTCCTACGGTGTGTTCAGTTGGGCAGTACATATACTGAACATGAACGATCATTTGTTCCAGCCTTACCTTGGTGTTTGGAAACAACAGAAACATGTATCCTGATAGGTCAAAATTCCAAAATCAAGACAGACAGTCGGCAGCGCTCCCCTCACACCCAGAGATTCTTGAGAAGGTTCGATTCAAGGGCATGAGACCAATAGTTAACAAGTAACATAAGAGAAAGTTGAAAAGAACTTTGAATAGAAGGTTCAATTCCTTGCTTCTTCTAGTTTCCAGTGACACTGGGCAATCCTTGGCTTATGGCTGCATACGCCTCTCACACATTTGTGCCCTCTCCTCTTTTGCCTGTTAATAGCATACTTGCTGTGTTAGTCCAGGTAGGCTAGAGGAACAAATTTCATAGACAGGCATATGGATATAAGGAAAAAGTTTACATACGAGAAATAAGACATTAAGAAAGCATCCCAATCCAGACGAGTATAAAGTCATAAGTCTGATATTAACCCATATGCCCGAAATCAGTCTATAAAGTCTCCTTCTGACTCACGAAGTCACAGGTCTGTGGGTAGAGTCCTGGCGCCAGCAGGGGCTCCTCGCCCCGTGGCTCCTTGCTTCCAGGGCTGAGGGTCCATCAACAGCATCCAGTGGTGGCAGAAGCAACTCATCACTGGCAGTGGTCCCCATGTGGCCTCTCTAGCTTCCGAGGTCTGGCCCCATCAGGGCAGAGCCGTCTGGCTTCTCTGGCTCCTCAGACGCTGCCATCTTGTCTTGTCCGTGATTCATCGTCTCTCAGACTAACTCCCAACAACTGGGGAAGATAGTTTCTCATCTTCATGAGGGAAATATTGTGAGATTTCCCAGAAGTCTCAGGAGAAAGTCAGGCCCACATAGAGGCCTCATTGGCTACTCAATGGCTATCTCCAGATTAACAGGCTAGACTCCATCCCTACATTTCAATCATAAAATTAACATAAACACATGACTGCCACACTTGTCTTTAGATTTGGGGGCCACCCAACCAACTCAGGACACTGTCATCTCCAGGTCTTTAACTTAATTATATCTGCAAAGACCTGTTTTCAAATAAGGTCACATTCACAAGATGTGGGAGATTGGGCAGGAGCAGATCTTGGGCAGGTGGCACTTTAAGTGACCCTCCGTTATTTTACCTCCAGCAGCAGCAATGATGAATGTGCTGTGGTGCTCACTGGGTGGGGG